>PVJH01002746.1:144715-159950 GCA_004026705.1 Nesogale talazaci | reverse complement strand
TTTTTTTTTAAGTGAAAGGCCAGATTTCATCAGCTGCAGCAAATTATTACTAAAGAAACTTATGAAGCATAGTGAAAGGGAAGCATTTATATTTAATGAAGAAAAAGTATCTATTAGAGAATTTCCCCTTTCATGAAAAAGCCATCAAACAAGACAAAACAAAACAAGAAAAACACAGCCACGAAGTAGCTATTGCCTCGTGCGAACCTACAATATGTGTAGGTCTATCTGCCCCATAGGGGAATGAAGATCTGGATTCCTAAGAAATTTATTTTGTTTCTGGCTGTTGTAAAGTAAAAGAGAGTCCCCTCTTCTTGGTAGTATCCACTCCCTTACCTCCCCTCCCTCCCCCGCCTGCCCTGCATGCTTCATATGATCGCTGCTGATCTGGAACACAGTGTCAGGTAACAGAACAGTCTTGGTAGAGTCAAACTGTGAGGATTCTCAAGCCATCTGCTTCCAGAAAGCATGAGGTTTCCAAGATAATATATGGTCAGTCTGGGGAAAAAAATGAGTACATGTGCAAATCTGTTGTGGGAACAAATCATATGTGTAATGAAGACAAGCTTTATAAGACCTGAGAAGGATCAGACCATGAAATGATATAATATTTAGTATCTTAACAGCCATGCCCTATCTGAAGCAGATGCAGTCAGGACTGTGGCCGCAGAATGATCCCCGAGCGAACCCTGAGAAGAAGGCTGCCTCTGATTGTTTCAGACCTTTATTTATCTACCAGCAGATGTCCCTATAAGGCAATAATATCTTACAGCCAGAACAGCTGATTATGAAAATCAGAAACGGAACCACTCATCGTATTTCCAAAGATTAATGGGATTAAATAAACCCTGTATTTCAAAATGTTTCCAGAAAGTATTAAAATGCAGTGCAGTGTAAAAATAAATTTACTTCTCCAAAGCATATGGAACCAAATCATTCATTTTTAAAAAAATTCTTGGAGTCTCTGGCCTTTACTACAGCTGAAACTCCTAAAATAAAATGAAATCCTTGGGTGTATCTGTGTTATCAGTTATACTTTAGGTATGCATTGAATGAGAAAATTTAAGGCCACATACAGTAAAAATGCTTAGCTGAATTTGTATTCCTAAAACAAAACAAAAAAAATCATGTCATAATTTTTAAAAAATCCTCATTCTCATAGTCAATTGCAATGTATAGGAAACCCTATGAGGGTGTATTTATAACCAAGATAATTCTCTTTTATCTATTCTGCTGAGAAATAATAAAAAGATTAGTGATATGCTTTTGTGGGGTATGTGATTCAACTTGCAGACAATTCTAAACCTAGAGGGATCTCTTCTGATGAAAACGTTCAAGGTAAATGAAATTTTCCATTGTTTCCCCCCATGTAGTAGCAGAAGTACTTGGAAGTCTTACAAACAAGATTTAAATAAGCACCAAGTCTTTTACTGCAGAGCTTTCTTAATTGTTACATAGTTCACAAGGCTTATGTTTCGCCTATAGTATTGTTCTGGGGGCAACAATGTAAGCCCTGGATCTTATTGGCATATATTTATAGACAGTCCAATTTTTTTCAAGGGTGGGGGTTGGCAGTGGGGGGGTTACCATTTTTATATCCAATAGAATAGAAAACAAATCCATCTGTCTTTTGGAGAGGAGAATATCAAATACAATTTTCGTGGAATCACTTTCAACTCATTGTGACCTCAAAGGGGCCAGAGTGGAGCTGCACTCCTGAGGACTTATTAGTGACTGATTTTTTAGAATCTGATCTCCAGAATTTTCTTTTGAGGAGCTTTAGCTTGGATTTGAAGCATCAGTTTCCATTTAGCACCTGAGTGTTGAATCCATTTGCAGGGACTCAGTGAGTGAGTGGCTCACATTCACTCATCTTCCTGTCTTTGTGGATAGTTTAGTGAAGATATTTGAAGGACATACTGCCTTCAGTTATTGCAGGAAGGACATATTTGGGTACTCATGTTGACTAGAATAGCGAAAATTCTAAATTGTTTCAGTTCAGCATAGAAATAAAAATATCTGTGAGCAGGAAGTCACACCAAATATTTCTAGATCATCTGGTACTACAAACTTCATATGTTTCTTCATGTCTAGAGAAACCTTCTGAAATACATACATTAACAAATTCATCTTATGTAAGGGGCTACACAATCTTTTCATTTTTGAATTCATTTTCATTTGGAATTCAGCAATTATATGCTTTATCGTACCTGGGATGACAGATTCAAAATGAATGGTGTTGTATTTGTCTTCAAAGAGGACATTTAGGGGTCTATCTTGAAGTAAAGGGTCTATCTATCTGTTTGTAAAAGGAAACTATCTATCCACATACAAGGAAATCCATTCAATAGAAGTATTATTCCAATTTTTGTACCAACTACTAAAGCTAATGATGGAGAAATTGAAGGGTTTTACCAACTTTGTCAGACTAAAATGGATCAAAAGGTCAGTCAAGGTGCACTGGTAAGTATTGGTAATTGGAATGCAAAAATTGGAAACAAAGAGGCAGGAAGAGTAGTTGAAAATATAGCCATGGTGACAAACTTGACACTGATGATCACATGATAGAATTTTGCAACATCAATGATTTCTTCATAGCAAATACTGCTTTTCAACAGCACAACACATGGACTTTTTAAATAGCACATAAACTTCTCCAGATGAAAGACACCAAATTGACAAAATCGGTGGGAAGAGAGTGTAGAGAAGCAAAAATGAGACCTGAGGATCTACTATAGAAATTACCATCAATACTTTTCCATATATGCTAAGATTGAAGTTAAGGAAAATGAAAGCAATTCCATGAAGGCAGAATAGACCTTGAGTACATCACTTATGAATTTTGAGAACATTTTAGACACAAATCCACCTTGAACACTAATGATAGAATACCTGGCAACTTGTGGGATGACATCAAGTATACCATGCATGAAGAATGCAAAAGGTCATCAAAAAGACAGTAGAGAAAGAAAATATCAAAATGGATGTCAGAAGAGTCGATGAAACTTGCTCGTAATTGTTGCATATCTCTTTGATGAAATCAAAGTGCTGCACAGAAACATCTTGAGATGCCAAGGTAAGATATTAAAATGAAGTGTAGAAAGACCTAGCATTTGAAGACTAAAATGAAAACTCTCAGCATATCTTAAACTGAAAGAACTCTAGAGAAAAATTCAAGCCTCAAACTGAAACATTGAAATGTCTACATGCAAAATATTTAATGAAGTAAGAAACATCAAAGATGTAAAGAATACACAGAATCACTGTACCAAAAATTACTAGGTGACATTCAACCATATTAAGAGATTGCCTATGATCAAGAGTCAATGGTAATGAAAAAAGAAGTCCAAGTTGCACATTAGCTGAAAACAAGGTTCCAGAAATTGATAGACTGCCCAAATGAAATGTGTCAACAAGCTGATGAAGCTACCACTAGGCTAGATCAAGTGCCCACTTGACTATGGCAATTACCACTTGGCCAACTGACTGAGAGATGTATATTTATACTTATTCCAAAGATGGTTGACCTAACAGAATGCTCAAATTAGAGAACAGAATCACTGATATCACAAGTAAGTTAGTATTTGCTGATGATCATCCAACAATGGTTGCAGCAGTACCTTGGCTGGAAGCTGTCAGAAATTCAGGTCTGGTTAAGAAAAGAATATGTATCAAGGAATATCATTGTTAATTTCTGATGGATCTTGGTTGAAAACATAGAAATACAAGAACGCTGCTTGCTTGTGCTTGATTGATGATACAAAAGCATTTGACTATGTAGACTATAACAAACTATGGATAGTCTTGAGAAGAAAAGGAGTTCCAGAACATTTGTGCTCATGCAGAAAACTGTGCATGGATTAAGAGGCAGTCGTGTGAATAGAACAAGGGGATACTGGAAGGTGAAAAAAGGGTATATCTGGGTTGCATCCTCTCACTGTATGTATTCACTCCATATGTTGAGTAAATAATTATAGTAATTGGATCATCTATCAAGAAGAATGCAATGTCATGATTGGAGGAATGCTTATTAACAGTCTTTCATATGCAGATGACATAATCTTTTTTTTTTTCACCTGCTTTCTCTCTCTCCCCACACCCCTCCCTCTTGCTTGCTGAAAGTGAGAACTTGAAGCACTTGCTGATGAAGATTGGGTATGGCATCCTTCAATATAAATTACAGCTTTTGTTTTGTGGGCATCACTGCCTCTGGTGGTCATGGGTGCTACCCAGCCGCCGCTGGATTTGAACCGCCAAGCCCGCGGGCTGCAGTTTTGCACTCAACCACTCATGCCACCTGGGCTCAGCCTAAATTACAACTCTTTGTAAAGAAAACCCAAACCATCACAACAGAACTAATAAGTAACATCATGATAAATGGCGAAAAGATACAAGTTTTCAAGGATCTCATCTTGGATCCACAATCCATACCCATGGAAGCAAGAAGCAAGCCAGCAAAGGGTGCTTTATATTGGTTAAATGTGCTACACAGACCTATTTAAAGTGTTGGAAAGAATGAAAATTACTTTGAAGACAAAGATACACCTGACACAAACCAGGGTATTTCCAGTTACATCATATGCATGTGAAAGTTGGATGTTGACTACAGAAGTCCAAAGGAGAGTGCATGCATTTGATTTATGGTGCTGATTAAGAATAGTGAATGTACCAGGAACTTCCCCAGGCAAACACATCTATCTTAGATGTGTTGCACAATGCGCTCAAACATAAGGACACTTGTGAGGATGGTGCAGTTTTGCTTTGCTTTTCGATGGTATCTACTAACCTTGTATTAGATATAATGATTGAATTATGAGTAAGCACCTTCTTGATGGCACCTAACAACAGAATCTTTTCTTTATCCTTCTTCTTATTTTATTAAAAGATCATTTAATTGAGGGTTTTTACAACTCATAACAATCCGTGCATCAATTGTATCAGATATACATCTACGTAGCTTGCCATCATTCTGTTCTAGACATTGACTTTCTACTGAACCCTTGCCATCCACATCCTTTCTTTCTGATTTTTCAGAAGCATTCTAGCTTCTGAAGATAGATACATTTGTTTACTTGAAAAGACAGATATGTTTGATCACTTGGCAGTCCGTAGTATTCTCAATATTTTTTGGCAGCCCCATAATTCAAATACCCCATTCTTCTTCGGTCTTCTTTATTCTGTGTCTGACTTTTATCTGAAGCAATTAAAAGTACCATGATTTGGGTCAAGAGAACTTTAGTCCTCAAAGAAACATCCTTGCTTTTTAATACTTTAATAGCAGGATATAATTAAGGAAAATGTAGAATACATTCAATTTGTAATATGCTATGAATGACAGAACAAACACCAAAGGTTTGTTGGACCAAGTATTGGGCAGGTTGCTAGCTAAAAACTCACTTTCTCAGGTCCACCTGCCAACCTACAAAAGAAAAACGAGTCTATGAAGACTTTCAATGTTGGAAACTCACAAGCACAGTACTATTCTAGTCTACAGAGTTGAAGGGGTCTTTTGGTAGTGACTCCGGTATAAAGTAAAGCAATGTAAAGGAAACCGTGTTGAGGATGGATATACTTGTAACTTCAAATTGGGGAGGACCCTGGAGGTCTCCTGACTTACACATGATGTACGGGTGATGGAAGGTTTTGAGGTGAGGTGCAAACGCTCCTGATCTCTGAAGGAAGACATCACACACAGCAGGGTCTTCGGCATGAGTCTGTCTCTTGGCACTAGAAACAGAGGAAAACTCTGAAGCCGAATGTAGTATGAAGTAGCGGGAAAATGCCTCGTTGTTATCTCAGTGATGAGTTGCTTTGATTTTGTCCTGAAAGTGTTCCCTAATGTGGCCACATGGGTTTAGCATTAAGAATAGTTCTAGTCAGAGTCAGTCCACAGAGCAATTTTCAGGGACAATGATTTCTAAGGGGATGCCTTAATCTAAGAGAAAACTTAGCTCTCTTGGAAAATAAGTTGTCCTTATGTCAGAGATGTCTTCATGTAGGTGTGTCTTTCTGAAAAGATGCTCCTGGTTTTGGCCAGAGTCTCAAAGTCGCTCCTAATGACAAAATAATGAATGACCACAGCCCTCGATGAAAAGCCCCCAAATTCATGTATCCTTCAGATATATGAAAATGTTCTTTAAAATTATCATTTACTTTATTCTATTTTTATTCCTAGAATAGTGGATGGTAGCTAACACTCTTTTAGCTGTAGTTGCAAGGCAAAAATCTTACTTGAGTATTTCTCCGGAAATGACTGGGGAGAAAATGTAAGGCAATAACCAGTGAAGATGGGAAAGGGAAGGATTCACCAAACACAAAGTACACAATGCCGAGCTTTATTTAGAGAGAGGTCTAGTGGCATCTGGATGAGAGGCATATGTTGAAGGGAAGGAGGGTGAGAGGACAACAAGGAACGAGACACAGTGGTAGGCTGTAAGAATAAGAGAAGCTGAGATACCAGTGGCCACAGGTTGAGTGTAGGCTATAGCACGATTAGGATGCTTTTCTCTGGGAGGCTTGTTCATTTTTTTTTTAAATAGGGAATTTATATGAAGGACTTTGTACTGACAGAGGGTACTTTCACATTAAACAGTTGTGCTATAAAGCAAACTGGAAAACCTACTTTACTTTCCAGAGTCACAAAAAGCTTATTCCTAAATGCTTTGAAACTGATATTGTTCCGTGATTTGTGCAAATGGAAGTGACCGTGTAATTGAGAAGTAAGAGAATAAATGAGGGAACCAGGGAAGGAAGGAGGCAAGAAAGGCTCATTTGAAATGCAAAGAATAAAGGAGAAGTAAGAAGAGGACGTTCTCCTCTCAGAAAGAGGAGACGCGGAGAGGAAAGTTCGATAAAATCACCACCCGTCCTGCAGGATCGCAAGGAGTCAGAATGACAGTGAATTTGGTTTGGCTTGGTTAAGTTTAGTTTGGTTTATATTCCCCATGAGTTGCACCTAAGATTTTCTACTATCTTTCTTAGAAATTGAATTCGTTTTTACAAGTAGTTTATCCTTAAGTGTACACAAGGATTGGCGAATAAACTCTGAAATATTTAGATGAGATCAATTCTAGAGATCAAGGGGATGCTGGCAGGGTCTGTCTGAAGCGCTTTGTTGTTAGCTGTCTTGGAGTTGCTTCTGACTCATGAAGACCATTGTGTGGGGGGTAGATCTTCTCCCATAGGCTTTCCATGTGGAAGCAGCGGATGTCTGTTATGCAACAGATGTCTAAGTGGGCATCAACCACCCATCTTTGGAATAGTATTTGGGCTCTTAACTGTTTGTGTGACCTATGGGTCTCAACTGAGGTGGAGTTGGAGGACAGTGTCTCCTGAAAAGATGGCCATTTATGAGAGGATGGGGTCCTACCACCCTGGGACTTGCTTCAGAGCTTTCTATTTCCCCTTACTTTGACCTTCCTCCCGCTTTCAGCTAGGAGTTGCAGATAAAAAAAGACCTCCCCTTTCATTTGCCTTTTGCCCTGAGATTATGAGATTCCTCAATTTCATCTCATCCACCCTCATGTCATGTCCATATTAAGTCAAAACAAGTCTTCCCTTTCCTCAGAGTCCTCTCTGCCTTTCGGGCATTACCAAACATATAATTAAAGGATGCTTTAAAGCTTGAGCAGATTCTGGTTTGGTTTTAACACACTCACCCCTTGCATTTGAAATGCAAAATGAAAATGCTAATGAGGGATTCCTTTTCTGTCACAGTTCCCAAAGCTGAGAGAGGCTACCCCACACAAGAATATACAGATTATCTCTTCACATGGGTCATGAAAACACGGGATCGTCTATCTGTAAGGTAATTGTACATGTTAATTGTGGGTAAAAAAAATTTCAAGATGAAGTTAGAATCATTATTTTTACAATGAGGTGGCAGAAATTGAGCAAAAGGCTATGATGTATAGATAGGCTATATAGATGAAATAACCCTTTGGGGTTATTTCTTCCATTCCCCTTGCTAATTCAAGCCTTCCTCTTAGGCTTGAGCAATATTCCTGAGAGGGTGGTTGGAGAACAGAGAAGAACGATGTGTGCCACTGAATGGGTCCAGGTGGTTTGATATTTTCCTAGGAGGTAAATTTACTTTTACATTTTCAATGATACCTACTTCCTCAAAGCATCTACCTGGATGTTCAGACATGTTTTCAGCACTCCTCTCCCAAGTCATCCTCTTCTGGTTCCTATTTTATTAATCTAGTTGAGATTGTGATGGAGCAAATTTTCTTAATATGGCTCTTTGACTTATTTTTCTGCAATTCCCACCAAAAAATTGGGTGAGACTATGTACCTATGTAACCCTATGCAAATATAGGGCCTATGTAACTCTGATTGGAGGGCATTGCACAGACTTAAGAGGTGCCCTGGTGGTGTAGTGCTTACAGGTTGGGCTGCTAAGTTAGTCCGGGTTGACACAGATACTGAGGTATTTGTAATAGACAACTTTCGATCAAGGAGTATTGTATATTAAGAAAACTTCCCAGCCCTATCCAGATCGAGTCCATAAGTCTGATAGTAGTCCATATTTCTGCTATCCGTTGACAAGTTCCTTTTCAGACTCAAGCAAAACATGCAATGATGCCAAATGCAGGAAAATCACTGGCCAGTGGGTGAACAATCTTGTGGATCCAGTGGCAGTGGAAGCATCTCAATGCTGTCAGGGATCTCCACATGGCTCTCCAGCTCCAGCTCTAGTATAGTTGCATGTGTCTTGTCATAGGAGGATAAAGCAGAGGATGTGTGTGTGTCCTCAGTGAGCTATTTATCTCTGTAGTGCCTCCCAATGCGGTCATCAAGCTGTGACCTGATTGACAGGCTAGACTCTACCCCTTCACAAGTTGACACCAGATTATGTAACTAGCACCACTGCTGCTAACAACAAAGTGAGCAGCTGGAAACTAGCAGTGGCTCCTCCAGAGAAAATGGACTTTCTACACCCAGACAGCGTTCCCGTCTCAAAAATTCACAGAGGCTTCTCTACTCCCTTCTATAGGACCAAAATGAGTTGGCACTGATTCAATGGCAGAGAGTGAGGGCAGTTTTTGTTCCCACTTGTGTGGCTATGAGGATGAGCCATCTTTAATCAGCAAGAAAACCCAAGAGCTTTAGAAGAACATATGCCAGTGGGCATGGCCAAGGCTAGAGGCATCAGAGAGTATGGCTTGGAGCCTACAGGATAAAGCAAGAGGAGTAGCACAGAGATGTTTAAAGCACAGGCAGTTTTCCTGGGCCATGCTGGCATGGGTCAGTGGACCTTGTGGCTAAGAGAGAGACTTGGTTGCTGAGGAGAGGTATTGATCTGGACCCGACCATATGCTTTATGGCTCCTGACTTGAGATGACCTGTTGCCATCTATAAGAGAGCCCTGTAATTGTGAGTATCACATGACTTCTGGGTGCCCACTGCAACACAGAGTGGCATGGGAGGAGCGACTGGTTTCAGAGTAGGTAAAGAAGATGGAGTAGAGAGGCATGCCTGACCCTTGGCTCTTGGCATTCAGGAATCCAGATCTGTCAGAGATGATCTCCTTTGCCACTTGCTGCACAAATCACTTCCTCTACCACGGTCTTCCTCCCCTCTCCTCTCTGCACAATGAGGCAGGTGTACGCTCTCATTCAACAATGCCAGGGCTTCACTTCCACCCTTCATTTGCCTTGATGCTGAGTACCATACCTGATCTCTCAGGTACCGTAATCCTCTGTCCCTTCATTAAATCTTAAAAAGATTCAAGTCATGCCTAGACCCATACCCTCCAGAAGGTGAAACCTAATCCCTTTGTGCAAGCCTTGATCGGATATCGCTGTTTGCTCCCAAAACCAGGATATCAGAAAAAATCGACAGGAAATGCATTCTATAAACGATCTGACCAGCGCCCCTCACAATTCTCCAGCTCATGAAAACCAAAGGAAGACTGGGAAGCTGTAACCGACGAAGAAAGCTCTGCGGACAGAGACCAGACTTTCCGCTCCTGTCAATGCTTAGAGTCTCAGAAACCCACTGACTGTCACTGTGAGACAGCATTGACTCAGTGGCTCTCTGGAAGTGTGTCTGCTTCTTTTGGAGAGAAAAAACGAAGAATGAAAGCTTGACGAGTAATAGATTTCACCCTGGGACAGACTAGGAAAGATTTGGGTGAGAAAAAAAAAAGACCCAAACACTCTACAGTTCAGTTAGGCATGATGTAATCGTGTTTGTCTCTGATATTTCAGAAATGAAGCATGGTTCCGTGGGATGTTCGCAGTAGGGAGAGCTCGGGGAAGAGTACACTCTCTTTGCAACTTTCCAGTAAACTTAAAATTGACTCCCAAATACATGCTATTAAGAAGACTTCACTTGGTTCTTGATTCCTAAGTAGAGTTATGGACAAGAAAGATTAAAGGCCTCAAAAAATATGTGCAGATCCATATCTATAGTGATCGTGATACTGTGGATCTTGGAGGAAGCTCTGGAAATTTCCCTTTGAAGAAGCTCCCCCCAACTTTATGACATGTTTCTGGGTTAGAGAATCATTGACCAACAGAATTAAACTCAAATCTTTGATATGGTATCTCAGGCCTGCCGCAGTAGGCCCCTTTCAATCTCCCATCTGATGCTGCTGTTTTTGATGTGAGCTGCTGTGGAGTCCAGACTTATGACCAGCTGACACACTGGGAAAAACAGCTCTGGCCTTGCTCCGTCTCCATGGCTATCCTTGCTGTTTGCAGATCAGATTGGTATGATCCCTAAGCTTGTCATGGGGCCTTTGTTTGAAAACAGATCACCTGGCCTTTCCTTCTAGTGTCTCCAAGTCTGAAACCTCCAGTGAAAGGTGCATAGCTGTGGTTCTCCACTTTCCTCATATGGCAACCCTGTCATACAGTTCCTTCTGCTGTGGTGACCTCCCCCAACCATAACATTATTTTCATTCCTACGTCATCACTGACATTTTGCTACTGTGATGAGTTATCATGATGAGTTATTAGTTATCAATATCTGATAGGCAGGATGTATTTTCATTGTTACAAATTGAACATCATGAAAGCATAGTGATTTGTCACTAAAACAATATATTGTGAAATATGTTATTTCCAATGACAAAGTAATGAAATTTTTTCTCGAAGCATAGTGTAGCCTGGGTCACAGCCCACACCAGGTATTCATCTGTGGGTGTACCTGCAAGTGGGTGCATGCCTGGAGATCGGTAGAAGAGAAATGTCTCATTTCCTAAGGTCATCAGAAATACGTGTTTTCAGATGGTTGAAGGTGACCCCTGCGAAGGGGTTGCTTGATCCTTGTGAAATGTTTTCTGGAGTACACAGAAAGATAGAGATCCAACATCTGGATAGTCCTTGCACATTGGTGTGTTTGTGTGGTTTTATTTTCCCTGCCTTTATTCTATGTTATATTTTCATTAGTGCTCATGTGGAAATTTGCTTGAATCTGAGAAAAGGCCCGGTGCTGCAGAAATCTGGAATCAAAAGCAAAGTTCTTTGAATATTAGCCCCTGCCTGTGGGATGAGGGGGATAGCGAAGCGCCAAGAAGACTCGGTGGAGAACATCATAGTCTAACACCATTAATGCCCATTCTTTGCCAAGAGTCTGGCTGTTTCTGTTTGTAAAGCGCTCCAAGTAAATTCCAGAAAACAAATGCCTGAAATGAGCCTGCCTTGTCATTCCTGAACAACTCTGCTCTCTTCAATGGGGGAACACCTGTGCAAAAATATTCCGGGTGATAAATCACAGAAGGTTGCATTAATCAAGAC
Organism: Nesogale talazaci; assembly: GCA_004026705.1. Taxonomy (NCBI): domain Eukaryota; kingdom Metazoa; phylum Chordata; class Mammalia; order Afrosoricida; family Tenrecidae; genus Nesogale; species Nesogale talazaci. The sequence continues at coordinate 148,203 of PVJH01002746.1, read as the reverse complement.
AGCCTCAAGCTGATAAGTGCAATTATGGGTTTGTCACCCTAGGGAAATATCCTGATCAAGGTTCCCCAGACTCCACCACAAACACCCCTACAAAGCTCAAAATCTTGCCCAAAGACTGCTGTACCTAATTTAGGGACTTAGCACATCCTATCCTAAGGGTATCTGAGGCCTTCTGGCAGGGCCTTGTCCGATATCCACAATAATGGAACCTTGTTCTGGTGAGATCTATTAGTGGAGGAATGATGGAACACCTATACCACCAGGTTTCATATATCACAAATGGAAAGATGGATGAAAACAAAAACATCAGTCCTGCCCTTCCCCAGCCCTCTGTATTTGCTGTGGCTCACCATCAGAGATGCCTAGAGTGACTCTAGTTCATTCCTTATTACGTGCTATCAAATAATACTTATAAGCTAGTATCATCATCATCCTCAAAGATTAAAATGTAAAGAATTAAATCATGCCTATTTCTTATTTTTTATGTTACATATTTTCATTGCTGTTATTAACTATGATGATATCAAGAAATACAGAAGAATCTATTTGAGTGCTAACATAACAAGAGCTCCTAAATTTCTGGTCTTAGTGCACTTTCAGCTCAAGGGCTATGTCTGGTCCTCCTTACCGAAAGTTTACTTTTATATTATACTCTGTGTTTGCTTTCTGATATGCAATCACCTGTCACTAACTGCTTATTCCACCTTTTGGCCTTACATCATACATTATATCTGGTCCTGTAGCTTGGGATTACTGATGATATATCAAGCTTGTGTGAAACATTATCCTCTTCTCCTAATGACTGATAAAATCCTGATGGGACACTTTCATATTCTTACTTATTCCACCTTATTCAAAATTTATGCTTTATTACAAGGGGCAATATTTGCAGGAAAATTAGTACTCCTTGATTTTTGATTAAAATAAGGTCTTAAGTGTTAAAAAAAAAAAAAAAAACAAGGTTCCAGAAAGAGATCCTGGTATGCATGTACATTTACTATACAACAAAAGTTAACAATTTAATTAAGCAGAAAAGAATAACATTTCATTTTTTTGGTTGTTGTTCTTTGTGGGGCATCACTGCCCTCTGATGGTCATGGGAGCAACCCAGCCTTGCTCCTGGAGAGCTGCTGCTGGATTTGAACTGCCAAGCCTGTGAGCTGCAATCCAGCACTCAACCACTATGCCACCAGGGCTCAGGCCAGAATAATTTATTTCATAGGAAATGTTAGCAACTTGATATCCATTTAGAAAGAAAGAATTTTCTCATACTTCTGAAAAATTTCCACATTTTTAAAAATATCTAAATGTGAAAAATAATAGAGGGCTACCAAAGTGGTGATTTTGACCAGATAGAAACAGGCAAAACTCCCTTTTAAAAAATTAAATAGGGGGTTGAGCCCCGGTGGCATAGTGGTTGTGCGCGGGACTGCGGCCCGCTGGGACGGAGGTTCAATTCCGGCAGTGGGGCTGGCCCACCAAAAAAAAAAGTTAAATAGAAAAAGTATGGTTAAATAAAAAAGAAATGATAAACATATTTCAAGAAGAGTTAAACATTTCCTAGAAAGTAGTTGAAAATGATGAAACCAATTGTAGGCTCCTGCTGATCCCTCCTGTACCTGTCATAGATCTGGGCTCCATAGAATTTTTAGTGAATGAGTTTTTTGTTAGTATATTTTCAGACCTTTCTTCTGAGAGACTCTGGGATAGACTAGAACCTGCCATCCTTTAGTTATCAGCTGAGCGCTTTAACTGTCTCTACAGGTAGATAGTAAACTGTTAGGGTTTTGTGGTTTGTTTTTATTTTTAAGATAATGTACCTTTATTGAACAAAGAGTTACTACCTGTGTTGGGGTACTCCACAAAGCAAAACCAGCACACTAATAATTATATATAGTATATATATATACAGATAGAATTATATCTAGCATAAAAAATAAACAGTTAATCTATAAAGCAGCACGAATGGCTGAGTTCAACTCACTTGCATGAGACACCTGATACACTGGTTGTCATTTGAGTCTAGAGGGTCACCGGTAGTCCTGTGTAGAGCAAGTCAGGCTATCTGGCCATAGGCAGAAAACAGTAAGGCAAGTTACCAACAGTCAGCCAGATGGCAGGATCTGACAGTCCCCAGCTCAAGAGATGTCTATTCCATTAGCATGGTGAAGCAGGGCTCGGAGGAGCTTCAGCTTTCAGTTACACAATCCACGGAGGAGGTGTCCCACGGGTAGTGTAGCTTGCAAATTGAGGTACAGATGGAGTAGGGCAGCCGGCTGGTCTGAAGATGCAAAAGAGAGCAAGGCGAGAGCATTTATATCTCCACCCTTCAACTAATCTCATATGTGTTCATTGGCCATGTTGGCACAACAAACCCACCTATCCCACTACCCAATCTTGACATATTTTTAAAAGACTCATAAAATAAGCAATTCCATTGAGAAGGAGCTAAGATTAAATCCAAGACACCAAACAATTTTTCAAATGTGTCCATTTATATGAGTAGTCATGCCCATGAAAATTAAAATACAAATGAGATATCACTTTCTTGCCATCAACTTTAAAACTTAAAAATGTTTGCTTTGAGAAGGCTAAAGAAAAGCTATTTTACCTGCTGTAGCTGGCATGTGCTGGCAAATCCAGTTGCAGTCCAACAAGGTACATTAAATTGCATATACATATAATTATCCCAGAAATTTCATTCCCAGGACTCTCTCATAGAAATGAAAACACTCATATGAATAGAGCTATTTATTATTCCATTGGTAAATACTGTAGAAGCAACACAACCAATGAATCACAGTGTATGGCGGTTGACTGCTGAGGATCTGCCTGAGGCATTTTTGAATTAGAAAAGGCTGATGGAGCAAAGGAGTCATGGTGTGACCAAATTTTAGTTAACAAAGATACTCCTGCCTGTGTCGATACAGATTGTGTCTACGTAAGTGTGAACATCCATGTATGTGAGCATTTTCATGTTCACATGGGCATTTTATCTGGGCATTGTGTTAGTCTGGGTAGACTAGAGAAGCAAATTCATAGACACACATATTGATATAAGGGAAAGGTTTATATACAACATCCCAACCCAGTCCATTTCAAATTCATAAGTCCGATATTAACCCATATTTCTGATCGCAGTCTATAAAGCCTCCTTCAACTCATGAATTCACAGGTCAGTGGCTGTACAGTTCAGGCACAGGCAGGGGTCCCCTCATGGCTCCTCGTTTCCTGGGCTCAGGGTCCATCAGCAGTATCCATTGGTGATACAAACATCTATCTCAGCGCTGGCAGGGGTTTCTCTGTGGTTTTTCCAGCCTCAGAGGTCAGGTTCCATCAGGGTAAGGCTGTGTGTCTTCTCCTCCGACTCCTCCATTCTTCAGGAATCAGGATCGATCAGCATGCTGTCATCTCATCTTGTCAGTAGTTCATTGTCTCAGTGAGGGGGGAAACTCCAAACTACCGGGGAAAATGACCTCTCATCTCCA
>PVJH01002746.1:0-144615 GCA_004026705.1 Nesogale talazaci | reverse complement strand
CTACATCTCAAACATGAAATTGACATAGATACATAACCACCACAGGCATGAAAAGAAAAGTTTGTGTTTGTGTTCCATTTATGCAAAGATATAAAACCTTGTAGAACATTGCATATATAGGACTTCTTAAAATATGGAATAATATAGTCAACTTGATCATGCGGTACAATCTATCAGCTATGTCTTCACATATCACAGGGATTTCAAAATGGTTAACTCGAGGCTTATTAGCGCATCCTTTTCCAACATGAAAATAACTGAAAGATAAGAGATCAACCTAATCATTCTCTTCTGTTTGGTTTAGTATCATTCATAAAGGAAAGCTACTTCTTAAAGCAACACCATGAAGACAGAAATATTCAATGAGAACAAACTGGGCTTTTAAGTCAGATTTACTAATGTTCAAAACTCAGGTTCGTCCTTGATTAGCTCACGACCATAGAAAACGTACATGGCTTATCTTGCCCTCTGTTTACTCATCTCTAAAATGGGGAGAAGGAAAACTGCATGCAATTCCACATAGTAGATTACATTATATCTGAGAGAGTGCCCAGCAAGATGGCCAATACATTGCAGGACTCAGTAGGCTACAAGAAATATAAATCCACCTAGAGACTTGATTCGACAAATTTGAAGCCAGAAAAAGCCCCACGAGCTTGCTCCATTGATTGGTCATTTTTTATGTGGAATCCATTTGGAAAGTGATTATGGACAATTAGTTGCCTCATTCCCTGTGACACTGAGGTGCAAGAAATAATCTTGGAACTATCTGCCCACAATTCCGGTTGGCACAGTGGGATCCCTGCTTGCCTTGGCTGCCTGGTTCAGTATGTTCAAGTTGTTTTTATATATTGTACAGATGGATCATGCTTTCAGATACACTAAGTTGTCCTCTACAAAAGAAGAATTTATGAAGTCCTGTGGTTTTCATTTCATGAAAAGTGGATGTAATTTTTTTAGATCATTCAGCTAGGATTATAGGTGCTTTTCTCTAATAGAATTTTCTTCTTATGTATTGGCCTCATTTTTAAGAAAATAGGTTTACTTGTACACAAAATGCATCCAGACAAACTGGAGGTCTGGCTAGGCAGGAGTCAGATAAATAAGATAGCCCTGCTTTTGGTGGATTTTTTTTAAAGATAGAAAGCTCTATGGAACGTGATTATGCATAATTCACATTTGAAAGGAAACTTTCACAGTGAATTAAGCTGTGAACTAGAAAAATTGATGTTTGCAGACTTTAAAACTATTTTGAAATTTAACTTTTCTGTACATTGAATCTGTATGGAAAATGACTCATTTTCTATGAAAATGACTCTGAAATGGCTCATTTGATGGCCATTTTAATTTATTATGATATATGCAAATATTTTGCTATAATTAATAAGTCTAGTGACAATCCTGCTTGTCCAGTTATAAAATAGTATCGACTCATGCACCCTGTAGTGAAATTTTGATGGTGATCTAGAATTTTTTGAAATCATTCCTTTGTATATCATCATTTCACGCATTATCCTTACCTTTAACTTCTGATTATAAATTTTCTGCTCTGACCTCCCCATCACAAAAAGCTAGTTCTTCTTATTTTCTTCATAAATACTTCACTTGCTTTAAAAAATCTTTGAGCATCTCTTGTGGAGCAACATTTACTGAAAGAAAGTACTTAACGAAGCAAGATCTAAAGCATATACTTTGTGTCGAAACCAACCTGGGTAATCCATCATATAAATCTTTGCTCATTTTCCTCTGGCTGTTGTGCCATTTTCAGGTAAAAATAAAAGTTGCCTACTTTGAATGTTCTGGACAGCTGAGCTTGCTACCTGTGGCAAGGGTAAATTTCTTGCTGCAAACAAAGGAACCTTTATTTATTCTAATGGCATATTCCTATATGTTTGTTTCTTTCTGCATATGAAACGCCTGGGAGATGCTTTGGTTTTATCAAATGGTTCCCAAGTTGGCTTTTAAAAAGTTGCTCTAAAATTAAAATTTCTGAATAGGATTCATGTGTTCTTCTATCTTTTTTCCTCACACTTAGGTGAATTCCTTCATATAGTGTTTTCAACTTAGAGAACTAATACTCCCTTGTAATTATCAAAACAATGTGCTCCAAAGATGTGTTTCAAAATTCCAATCACACACATGCTACTCACTTTATTCTCATAAAAAAAACAATTGTACTTACATGTTTTCATTTGCTCACATCAATTTTTATATGGGCACTTTGTTTCCAAATATAAAAGTAATATTATGTTGATTGATCTATTGTTTTATTTTTAGAACAGAAGCAAGGTCAAGTAAAAACACATTGCTACTTAGGTTCTATTTTACCCATTCATGACTGTCATGTAAACAAAGCATATTTTAAAATGCCTCTGTGATCTGTGGATGGCCTTAGACAACTTAGCTCAGTAATCTACTAGTCTTAGTCTCATTCATTAAAAAACAACAAGATATAAAAAAAATTGCCAACAACAACAAAAAAACCAACGTCCAAAAAAACTATATATATAAGTTTAAAATAATCATAACAAAAGAAAGATACACAAGTAAGCAAAATAATAATAATAATAACAAATATATAAATGAGTAAAATAACAAATATAATAACAAAAGAATAATACATAAATAATAAATAATATATGAATACTAATACTACTAATGCATAATAATACATACATAAATAATAATAAATAATACATAAACACTGCTACTACTAATAAAAAAAACAATAAAACGATAGAAAAAATTGCCAAAGATCAACTAGTTCAGCTGTAGCAATCTGTCACTGGGGACAAATGTTGGAGATAGCTAAAAGATTCAAAGGCCAAGGTTCAATCAAAACAGCGACTTACTTAGGAGGGGATATTGTGGCTCCATTAAACTCAAGGCAGAAGAGTCAGCTCAGAAAGGTATGATGATGGTTTGGGGGAAACCAAAGTCATAAAGTTCACAATTATATTTGAAGGACATGTGATGATCATGGAAGTGGCGGACTGTTAGCCACGTTTATGGAAAAGTACATCACCTTGGAGAGGACAAAGGGCAGGAAGACTGTGCTGAGGAGGTCTTGAAAGGTGCAGGCTAGCCTAGGAGAGCTTCTTTGGGAAACCTTACTCTATCTAGCATTGATCTTGTTCTTTCAGACTTCATTTTGTTCCCCAAACTTAAAGGGCGTATAAAAGGAATACGATTTGAGTCCACCAAGAGTGCCCCAGCACTGCTGATTTGTGGGAGGCTTAGAAAGAAACTGTGCCATGATTCAGATCTAGATGAAGGATATGCAGAGAGACAACAGTGTCACATTGGCACATTGTTGTTTAATAAAGGTTTCTATAATTTTGTAACAATACTATGTTAGTCAGGGTAGACTGGAAAAACAAATCCATAGAAACTCATATGTGTATAACAACAAGAGAGTTTTTTATAATGGGTAATTGTACATTAAGAAATAATCACAACCCAGTCCAGTCCAAGCCCATAGATCTGATATGAGCCTACATGTCTGATACCAGACTATAAAGTCCTCTTCAAACTCACAAAGCAACATGCAATGATGCAAACTGCAGGATGATCCAAGGCCAGTGGTGAAAGTCTTTGGTCCAGTCAGTGCTGGCAGGGGTCTCCATGTGGCTTCTCCAGGACCCAGGGCTGCATCAAGATAGGTCCAAGTGGCTTCTCCTCAGGGATGTAAGCAGAGAGAAGAGAGGAGTGTCTCCCATCTCCTCAGAGATAAATATAGGAGTTCTCAGGAATTCTCAGGAAAAGGCCATTCTCACATAAAGTCCTCATTGGTTCTATCATGATTGATAGGCCAGATTCCACCACTTCACTCATAACCCTCTCAAATTGACACCGGATTATAGAACTATCACAATTACTTTTTGGACTTCTTCTCAAATATATTTCCTTGCTGCTGGATTTTGCGTTCCTTCATTTAGTCATCAAGGTTAGTTGCACATATTAGTAGGTGCTCAGTAATGTTTTTCTGACCTGATACACAGTTGTATGTTTTTAAAACTGAATTTTGAATTGGGTCAAGGGTTACAGAGCAGACCGCCAATTTTCCTTTCAACAATTCATGCTTTGTTTCATCTCCCAGATTGTCATCACTCAGTGTAACATCACTGACCTTCCTTTCTTTCTAGGTTTCCTCGTTCCATTTCTCTTTCTTTCGTGACCAAACTGAAGCTTTTTCTTGGATAAATGCTGCCATTTTGATCTAAAATGGTTGAGTATTTTAAGGCCCTTATATGACCGGCCTCCTATGATTTGGATCTTACAAGTGATTGGGGAAAACCTCCGAGGAGAAGGAGTGAGCAATTAAGATAAAAGGAAAGTCTGATCGTTGAATGTCCACATCTTTCACTAACATTTGACAAGGGAGCCAGGATTCATCATTTTCCCCTGAAGAACGGCATCCTTCTGAATTATATATTATGCCAGCTCAGATCAGTAAGAGGTTAACCTATGGGAATATAACTCCAAAGAGAACGGCTTGCCTCAAAAGTATCTCCACTTTAAAAATAATGTATCTTCAAATCATGTTTTCCTTGATGGATGCCCCATCACAATATACATTAAGTCGAACATCTACAAGGGCGGAGGATGCTGTGACGTATTGCTCAAATGCCCTTTAGGAAGGAAGACTGCATCATCCCAGTTGCTGAAAATGCTACCAGCGGTTAGCTCTTTCAGGAATTGTGCAAACTGAAGGGCACCCCTTTGCCGGTGGGTTTAAAGACCAGCTCACCTGCCTTAAAGAAGACAAGCTCTGAGGGATTCCTTGGTCTTCAGAAGTTCCCATGGGTCAGCTGACACTTCCATTGAGACACAACTTCATCTCAGATTTCTCTCTGCCTATTCATACTTCCTTCTTGAACTCCCATCTGAAAATACTAATACTAAATGCATCTATTCTTCATAACTATATTTCCCTTGCAAATTTTTTTTCTTTTAAGGAAGGCATCATTTACCTAGGCTTAAAATATCTTAATCGTATCCACAATTTTCTTTTCCTTTATTCTTTATGTCCATCGGTCAGCAGATTTTTTTAACCCCTCTCCATTTATTCATTCACAAGATCTTTCACATTCATATACATTACATGTTTCCAAATTCTAGATTTTATGCCAACCCTTGGAAAACTGTCACTGGCTACCCTTATCTTCAATTCTGCTCTTATTAATTATTTTATATCCCACCATCAAGTATGCTCACAAAACAAATTTCTAGTTATATAATGAAATATACCTTAATCAAAACTATCCAGCACACTGAGTGACCATTAGGACTGTTCATCACTATTCCCAGTCTTCTTCTGTGTATTTTATAAGATCCCCCTTCTTGATTTACTTAAAATTAGACATGTCCATGGAATATGCTTTGGCCAATGAAATATGGCCAATGATAAATAAAGAAAAGTTTGATGTTTTCAAGGATTTCATCCTGCTTGGATCCATAATCAATGACAGTGGATGCCAATGAAGAAATCAAAGGATGCACTGCATTGATCAAATCTGCACAAGACTTCTATAGCTTGTTAGGCAAGGATGCTACTTTGAGGACTAAAGCACACCTGACTCAAGCTACATTATTTTCAAATGGGCATGACTAAAGAAGACCGGGGAAGAAGCCATGCATTTGAATTGTGGTACCAGAAAAGAATATTGAAAGGGCCATGTGCGTTCAAAAGGACAAACAACTCTCTCTTGTAAGAAATGCTCACCAGAATGCTCCTTAGAGGCAACAGGGTGACAAGACTTCATCTTATACATAGTGGATGTTTTGTCAGGAGAGAGCAGTCCCTGGAGAAGGACATCATGCTTGGTAAAGGAGTGGTGACCTTCAATAAGAAGAATTAACAGAGGGGCTGCATCCATGGGCTCAAACTTAAGAACGTGTGAGAATAACACTGGACACCACAGTATTTTGTTTTCTTGTACAAAGTGTCATTCATGAGTCACAACCAACTTGACAGCACCCAAGAACCACAAGTCAATAAGTTTGGGAACCTATCCTACCTTCTATAAACCCAGTCAAGTCTGAATGTTTGAAGAAATCTGCATTCGGGCTGAGCCCCAGTGGCGTAGTGGTTGTGCGCGGGACTGCGGCCCACTGGGATGGAGGTTCAATTCCAGCTCCCAGGAGCAAAGACTGGGCCTCCTACTCCCACCACCAGAGGGCAGTGATGCCTAAAAAAAAAAAGAAAAGAAATCTGCATTCTACAGTTTTTCTCAACCCAGAAAGCAGCCTAGGTTCACTTTTTTAAGATGTCTCTCTTAGTTGGATGACCGATTCTCTGTAGATAACATTGTTGCAGGTACCGTGTCAGTTCTCCTCTTTCGCTCACTTTCAACCTTACCAAGCATAATGTCCTGCTGAAGGCACTAGCCCTTCTTGACAATGGGTTCAAAGTTCGTGATACAGAGGGTCACCATCCTCTCTTCGAATGAACTATACTTTTTTCCAAGACAGATATGTTTCTCCTTCTGACAATTCACGACGTCAAAAAAAAAAACACAGGGATTTCTTTTGCAAATAAGAATATAAATAATGCAATAAAACATGAGCAGGAGACATTTCATTACATGAGCAACATAGGTAGCCAATATGCCAGAAGGAGGGTTTATTGGATGGTAATACGATCAGAGAAATGCACATCAACTAAATGAGAGGGTACATTTGGGACAAAAGGATACAGTGTGACAATATTAAACACTGGAAAAATTGTAGAGTGTCACCTGTTGCAGCTTAGACAATGTTTGGTACTACCGGGGCACACTGTTCACATACCTTGAAGGCTAGTAATCCTATGCTTCAGACAAGCCATTCAAGAGTAATCACAATAATTGTTAACAGGTTCGACCAGAGGCATGCAAAAACTGCCCACAACAGTATGGTCTACAGTAGCAAACACTTGGAAAAATTATGAAACACACAAATAAGAATGTTTGTGGCATGCTTCAAGAGGCCTGGTGACTCAGTGGGATTTGTATCAAGCTCCTACCTCCAAGGTCTGGAGTTTGAACCCACCAGTCAGTATCTCGGGGGTGGGGGTGGGGTAAAATGAGGCTGCCTGCTCCCATAAAGATGGTAACATCTCAGAAACCAAAATGAACAGTCCCGTTCTGTCATGTGCTCTCAGTGTGCATGGGAATTACTTCAATGCCATCGAGTTTGTTCATTGACTAATTTTTGTTGTTGCTTTAGTGGTAGGCTTATTCTACATAAAATGATAATGGTAGTGAGAATAAATAAAATACAAGGACGAATCATGATAGATAAAGCTTAGTCATAGATAATATCAAGTGAAAAAATAGCTCAGCTCCAAATATTATAATTTACTTTAATCAAGATATAAGTATTCCATTTTACAGTATGCACATTCATGGGAAAAGGTAAGGCCGTCTACTCTCATAAAGATTTTGAGCCTTGCAAGCTTCATATAAGATCTTCTGAGTGGGAATCATGTCAGTGGCTGTGGGTACACACATACCAAGCAGGGCTGATTGCACCATGGTTAGAGACTCAGCTGCTAACTCTGGAAGCTGACAATCCTTACTCATCCACTGCTCTAGCTGCTCTGCAGGACGTAGATGTGGCAGGCTGTTTAGTAAAGATTACAGCCTTCGAAACCGAGAGGATAGTTCTGTTCCAGTGGTCAGGAACCTACGAGCCGTGGGTCACCTAGTGACCCACTGGGAAAATGTTAGTGACCCAGTAAACAATTCTTAATTATGCCGATCGGCAGGTATTCTTGCCAGGGAATTCATGTGGGTGCTTTCAATTTGGTGAAATAGCCATCGGCAGCTAGCTGTCAATGCTGTCTTCTTCTAGACGAGCCCAACAAATACACCAAAAAAGCCAAAGAGACAAGACTGTTTCAGACTACATGGGAAAAAGAAGATGGATGCGTTCAATGGGGTGATCGTCTTTCATGTACAATCTGCAATGACAATTTAACTGCTCACATATACAATGCTCAGTGGCATGACTTCTCCAAACATAGTGCATCTCTTTCAAAAATGGATCCTGAAGGCAAATTAGAATATATCCGTCGATGTGTACAGAATTTTACTAAATAGAAAGGGACTATTCACAATTTTGTGAGATCAAACAAGAGTTCAATACATTCAACATATGCAAGTTATATTGTATCACTTGGATTAATTAAACATCATAAACCTTTTACCAATGATGCAATTTTTAAAGAAATTTTTCTTGACTGTGCTGAAAAGTTGTTCAGTGATTTTTCCAAACAAAAGAGAAATCTTGAGTAAAATAAAAGAAATGCCTTTATCTGCTCGAACTGTACAATGTCGTGTTGTGTTGTTGCTATGTCAAAAGATATTACTACTCAGCTACAAAATGATTTATTGGGTAGTCAAGTTGTTAGTTTGTCTGTGGATGACAGTACTGACATAAATGACGTTGCAAGGCTTGCAATAGTTGCTTGTGAGGGAGCTATTGATTCTCCAGTTATTCATGAAGAGTTGTGTGTACTTTCACCGATGGTAGGTATTACGAAAGGTACTGACATTTTAAAGAAAGTTCAAAGGTTCATTAAATTCAAAAGTGGAAATGTTTTTTATTTGAAGAAAAATTATTTTGTCACAACTGATGGGACTCCAGCAATGTTAGGAAAATATGCTGACTTTGTAAACCTATTGCAAAAGGAACTTGGAAGACTACTACTTTCATTCCACTCTATAATTCATGAAGAAAATTTATGTGCAAAAGTTTCCTCGAAACAGTTAAATGAAGTGATGAGTGTAGGAATTAAAATTACTAACACAATTATAGCTCATTCTGCCTTGAATCACAGAAAATTTAATATGTTTTTAGAAGAAAATGAATGTGAATATAGTGATTTATTAATGCTTACTGAAGTTCTCTGGTTAAGCAGAGGAAAGGTTCTAAATCGCTTTGTGGAATGCATTGATGATATTGAAATATCTATGAGTGAAATCAGTGAACATTTCTCTCAGCTCAAAGATAAAAATTGGCTTCTTAAATTACAATTCTTAGCAGCTATTACTAATCATTTCAATGATTTAAATTTGCACTTACAGGACAAGGAAAAGACTATTCTCAAACTTTATGAAGAATGGAAAAGTTTTGTTGTGAGACAGTCCAATCCAGGGTGACCTAGTGAAACAAACATGTAAATATTTTCCTTTAGTAAAAACTCATAAAAAATATAAATGCAGAAGCAGATATGCTTAAAACTTACATAGATGCCATTCAAACTGAATTTGAAATCTGATTTCAGAATTGTAAAGCCCATGGTCCTGTGTTCAGTTTTATAATAAAGCCTGATGAAATGGAGGACAATGTGTTGAATCTGCAATATTTCAATTTCCTTGAAATTAGAAATCTGGATATGGAGTTAGTTGACTTAAAAAAACTCAGTAATATGGACACACAAATTCAAGACTTTAAGAAGACAACTTGAAGCCACTGATGAAACTCACTTAAGCATGATAACTAGATGTTGGGCATCACTTCCTTCCAAGTTTTCTTCAGTAAAGAAAGTTGGTTTTGCAGGGGCTGAGCCCCAGTGGCATAGTGGTTTGTGTGCGGGACCATGGCCCACAGGGTTGGTGGTTCAAATCGAGCAGCAGTTTTCCAGGAGCAAGGCTGGGCTTCCTACTCCCACCAGGGCAGTGATTTCCCCCATGCAAAAAAAAAAAATAGTTGTTTTTGTTTTACTATCAACATTTGGGTCCAGCTACTCATGTGAACAGGTATTTTCCCAAATGAAATTTATTCTTAATTCATCGTGGAACAGGTTAACTAATGAAAATTGAGAATCATGTGTCCTTTTAAAAACAAAGAATTATAACCCAAGTTTCTCAAACCTTACAGGGATAATGAAACAGCATCAAGGAAGCCATTAAAATGATTAAATGTTCTTAATTAAATAGGGGCTAATTTTATTTACATGATGTTTCCGTTTCTTTTAACATTTTATGATTTCTTTCAAGTTGTAAATATAGATTTGATGGTAATCAATTTGTCATTCTATATTTAAGGTATATTGGATGATCCCATCTCTATAATGTTTTTATTTTCTGTATTCTAAGATACCGTGTAACATAAAATAGAAGTGATGTGACCTACCAGCAAAAATTTTTGTGAAAAAAATTGAAAAATGACCCACTTGAAAAAAAAAATTAGCAACCACTGTTCTATTCTGTCCTATGAGGAAATTGCTAAGACTCAGAAGCAACTCAGCACGTCTTGATTTTCTTGGCATGTTCAGGGGCAAGCACACTCACACACACACACACACACACACACAGATATATGCATTACATACACACCAAAACCTCCAGCAGTTGAGTTGATTCTGACTCATCGTGACCGTATAGCCTCGTCTACAATGGTTCCTCCACAGGACTCCCAAGGCTATAATCTTCACTAAAAGCAAGTTGCCACACTTTGCTCCTTTGGAATGATATTTGGGTTCAAGAACCCAACCTTTCAGGTAGCAGTTGAGCACTTTAACCACCGCATCACGAGGATTCTCTGCCTAGGGGCGTCATGGTTATGGGCTGGCTGGGATCTTTAAGATTAGCAGTTTGAAGCACTGGCAGCTTTGGGTGACTTTATCCTCCTGTAGACCATCTCAGAAAATCCACGGGCAGCTCTAAGCATGGCCAGTGGGGGCAAGTGACAGTCAGCTGCTTTGTGCAAACATGGTGCCCAGATGAAGACATGGGTGGAATGTAGCCTGTCAATCAGGTCACAGTCTGATGGTGCCTCCTTGTGGGTTTGGCCTTCTCTTAAGGAGACTCCTGGGAACTTGGCTTTCTCCTTGCTGCCTCCTTCACCTTGCTGCCATTGAGTCGTGTGGAGGCCTGCCAGAGCCCTGAAGATGTGTTCACTACCATTGGAGTCACAAGACTTTGCATCCTCCGACTGATGATATGCCTGCCTTTTGCATCATTGTCTGTGGTTGCGTGAGTTTGAAGAAGGACTTAAGGCCTAGTATGAGACTTATGGACCTGAGTGGGGCTAGGTTGGATGTTTCAATGATACATAATTACCTCAACATAAAACTCTCTCTTACATATACGTGAGTGTCTCTGGACTCATTTCTCTGGCCAACACAGCTGAACACAGGCCACTGGGTAACAGCATGGACTCAATGGCAGTGAGTGAGAAGCCTGTTTTGTGATGTTCATGCCCTCTCTGCTTGGGTTTTGGCAAGACCATTGCTGCACTAGGCATCCCTGGTCTGTGTATCATTCCCACTCCTGCTTCCTTTGCAGAATTTTTCTACAGAGCCTTTGACTGCCATGGTATGCTCCCTGCTTCCATGCTTTCCTGACTAAGTTATTTGCATCTTGTCAATTTTAACTGATGTGTCACCTGGAAAAGTGCTATCAACTTCCCACCATTGGCCCCAAATGGGCTAAGTTCATGTCTTTATTACAATGTACATAACATTGATATTAAATATTTTAGAAACAGAGCATCAGAATTCTAGAAGATATATAATTTCTCATTTTTTGCTCCTATGAAGAAGACTGTGACTTCCTGGAAAGCAAAACCCTATGTTTCATTCCTTTTTATATCACCCCCATTTGACTTTCTATTACTTACAGGTACACAATTATGTGTTATGTATGATTCTTCCACAGGAAACCCTCAAAAGATGAAATATATGTCAGGTGGAAGCCTATGAGAGAAGAGGAAAATTCAAACATCTACATTAAAAACAGCCATAGAAAAGTGATAAAGCTGCTCTCAGTCCAAGGTGGAATACTTGCAAGGCAATACTGAAAGTTTTGAAAAGAAGGAAATCCTGTTGAGTTCCAGCTTGAAAATATAGGTTTCATTCTTCTAATGTGCTTATGTTGCTATATTTATCAACTTTTAGGGAAAAATCATTCATTGTCTTCTATATTGGATGGATGCTAAACCAGTCCTGCAAAACAGCATGTTGCAGTAGCTGACTGCCAAGCTAGCCTTACACAGAGACACGGTCGTTGTGGCTACTATTTTATCTGACACTAGAAAGGAGCTTATTTTCCAATCAGACATAATGAACACTTAAGGAAGAGTTGTGCTTGAAAGTATATGTTGCTTCATGGAGTTCACCTCAGCCATTTGAACATATGCACATGTTGACGTGGACATCTTCTGGCCCTGTTATTAATGGGTAGAATTCTGCTTTCTGTTTCTGGAACCGTGTTTTGTTGTGCTGGTGGCCAGTTGCCATGGGATTATTTCTGACTCCTAATGATCCCAACCATACTAGGACAAAGCCATGTCCAATCTTGCCCCATCATCACAATTGTGATATAGTCCGACCGTGTTGTAGTCCGAGTGTCAACCAAATTCTTTGAGGGTCTTCCTCTTTTTACAAACCATCTATCTGACCAAGCAGGAAGTGGTCCCTCTTGATAATATGTCCAAAGTAGGTGAGATGGAGTTTCAGCATCCTTTTTGCTAAGGGACAACTTGGCTGTTCCTTTAAAAAAATTATTCATTTTTCTGGCAGTTCATGGTACTTTAACTATTCTTCACCAACACCATAATTGAAATGCATGAATTCTTCCATGGTCTTCATTATTCATTATCCAGCTTCAGTATTGTGGCAGTCATGTGCTTATGTTAATTTTATTATTGAAATGTAGGAGTGGAGTCTGGCCTGTTAATCTGGAGATAGTCATTGAGTAGCCGATGAGGCCTCTGTGTGGGCATGGCTTTCACCTGAGACTCCTGGGAAATCTTGCGATATTTCCCTCGTGAAGATGAGACGCTATCTTCCCCAGTTGTTGGGAGTTAGTTTCAGAGATGATTAATCACAGGCAACACAGAATGGCGGCATCTGGGAGGCTGGAGTAGCCGGTGGAGAGACTACATGGCTTTGTCCTGATGGAGCCGGACCTCTGAGGCTGGGGCAGCCTCTGGAGGCCTCTGCAAGCAATGAGTTGCTTTTGCCACTACAGGATGCTGTTGATGGACCCTTAGCCCTGGAAGTGAGGAGACATGGGGAGATCCCTGTCGGTGCCAGGACTCTGTACCCACTGACCTGTAACTTCATGAGTCAGAAGGAGACTTTATGGACTGATTTCAGGCATATGGGTTAATATTGGACTTGTGACTTTGAGCTGGACTGGGCTGGGATGTTTGCTCAATGTCCTGTTCCTCTGGAATATAAACCTATAAACCCATTCCTTATATCCATATGCATGTCCTTGAATTTGTTCCTCTAGTCTACCCGGACTAACTCAATTATGCATACAAAGTGATTAAAAATCTGATGGCTTTATAATTACTTTTGTTGTTGACAGGTGCCAGCCAGTATATTACCACTCATTCCAACCCTATGTACTAAAGAATTAAACAGTTTTATGACACTTATCGTGGATCATCCTCACATGTCTTTGGAGTCTTTCTCTTTTTCTTGAACCCTCTATTTTAGCAATAGCATTTGGTGAATCCGCTGTACAAAACTCTTTCATATAGCGTGTGTTGAATCTGCTGTACAACTTTTTTCATTGTTGAAAATCAACAATGTTATTTTGAGGACTAAGAGTCATCATATTTTCAGCTGCCTCATAAGAAGGTGCAAGTTGGACACTGAATAAAGAAGAATCCAAATTGAATTATGGTTCTGACAAAGAATATAAATAATGGTATTGACTGTCAAAAGAAACCAAACAAATTTGTCTTGGAAGAAAATTCAGCATGGTCATTAGAAGGAAGGATGGCAAGACCTCATCTCACATACTTTGGACATGCTATGAGGAATGACGAATCCCTGGAAAAGGATGTCATGCTTGGTAAGGTAGAGGGGAAGAGAAAAGGAAGAAGGATCTCAACAGAAGGATTGGGATGATGGCTGTCAAAATGAACTCAAATATAGCAACAATTGTGGGGATAGCACAGAACCAGGCAGTGTTTCATTCTGTTGTGCATAGTTGGCACTGACTTGATAGCACTGAACACTGACAACAACTTTACCATATCTTCCCAGACTCTCTTATCAATGTTCAAATTTCATATGCATATGAGGTGTCTTGGGCTGTGTTCTCTAGAGAAACAAAGTTCTCTCTCTCTCTCTCTCTCTCTCTCTCCTCTTTCTCTAGCTATCTAGAAGTGACAGTGGTAGACACAAGCAAGCTAGTTCTGGCAAGTTCTGAGTCTAAGGGGAAGATATTGTTAGATTCTTCTCTTGACTTGAGGATCAATGGGGTATAACTCACCTAAGATCACCATGGAAGATGACAGCCTAGTTACTGCAGATATGGGTGGGTCCAAGTCTAAAGGATCAGATATTGGTGAGCCGGAGGCCCCAGAGTCAATGAAAAGCAAGTGAGTTTTCCTCTCTGTCTACTTCAATAGGAACTAAGTCACACTCCAAGGAACCCTCCTTTCAATTGCAACAGAGTTCTCGCCTGAGTAAAAAGGCTTAAATCCCATGATATCCTTACAAGTTCTCACAGCAGTACTGATTATGGAGTTGATGACATTGTATTAGGGTACATCATGGGGTCTTAATAGGCCTTCATTGCCAAACCACTGAAAGTCCTGGAACAGCCAACTTTATAAAAAGACTTAACTGTCACGTGAGGCAACTGAAAATAGCTGGCTTGGGTCAAGCGTACTCTGGTCCTCAAAGTTACATCTTTTCTCTTTAACACTTTAGGTCACAGTGTCATATTTGCCCAAAACATGTAATTTGATTTCTTGACCATTGCTTGCATGAATCTTGATTGTGTTACCAAGCAAAATGAAATCCTTAAAAACTGAGGTCTTTGCATTGTGCTGGAGAGGCTTTGGGGCTTAATTACACTGAGGTGGAATCCATGCTAAATGCTTAAATCTTTGATCTTCCTACTTCTTGCTGCAGCACTTCCAACTCTCCTCACTTTTAGCAAGCATGGTTGTATAATCAGAATATTAACTTGGCTAACAACTCTTCCTCAAGTCCTGATACCACATTCTTCTTCATATAGCCCAGCTTCTTAGATTATTTGTTCAGTTCACAGCTTGAAAAAATATGATGAAAGGAAAAACCCTGATGCATATTTTCTGATTTTTACCCATTAGGTGGTATTCCTTTTTTCTGTTTGAATGACTACCTCTTTTTCTGATTTCAGCCCAAATCCATTTGACATCAACAATGATAACCTTCACTCTTCTGAATCCAGCTTGAATTTCTGACAATTTCCTGTTGATAAACTGTTCTAACAATTATTTTAGTTATCTTCAGTGAAATTTAATTTGTATGTGGTGTGAATGATATTACACTATAATATCCTCATTTTGGGGGGGTCACCGTTTGTTAGCATGGGAAATATTCCAGATGATTAGTCAGATATTCCCTATTTGTTGACATAAACGAGTGCCTGCTTCCAGTTCTTTGTCAGCTTATTGAGGCATTTCCATTGATATTCCATCAAGTGCTGGCATCTTGATTTCTGGTAATGCCTTCAGGGAAGTTTGTATTTGTTTCTTTACGACCATCTGATTATAAGATACCTCTTGGAATGGTTGTGTACTGAGCGCTTCTTTGTGACACAATGATTCTGTGTATTCCTTCCACATTCTTTTGATGTTCCCTGTCTATAAAATCCTTCAATCTTTTTTATTTCAGATATTCCACTATTAATATTTGAAGCTGTTTATTTTCATTTTGAATCTTGTTTCCTTAGCAAATAAAGGCCCCCTTGCTTTACTTCTTCCATGTCACTACATTCAACTCTCAATTGAAGAGGCAGCCCTTCTCCAGTTGTGCTTTGACTGCCTTCCAATCTGAAGGAGCCATGGTGCAATAGTGGTTATGCCTGGGTACAGCAATGCAAACCTAGCAGCCACTCTTCAGGAGAAAAATGAGGCTTTCTACTCCTGTAGAAAGTTCACAGAAGTTCACAGAAACAACTTTACCCTGTCCAACAGGGTCTCTCTGAGTCGGCATGCACTCATGTCAGTGAATTCGGATTTTTGGTTTCATTTTGAGTGAATCACCTTCCGACGCTGTATCTGACATAGTAGTGCTGCTATTGATAACACCTACAGTGGATAATTTTGTAGAAGGGAGCAACCTATTCCTTCTTAGCCTGTTCTTAATTGGGAAGCTCCATTGAAATCTGTGCACTCCAGTTGATTCTGCTGGTACCTGGAATACTGGTGGCATGTCTTTCAACATCATACCAATATTTGAACCTGCAGCACATGTGATAAACTAACAGAGGAGTGCTGGGTAGACCTGGACAAATATATTAATTCGCCACAAAGTAAATCCCAATTCCTAAATATCTTATTATCTCACCCAGTGAAAAATAAATCACAATTCCAGTTACTGATGATTGATTTCCAATTCAAAAAGCTCAAACTTCCAAACTTGTGTTCAGCTGGAGCTGCCTCTATACCATGAGACCTCATTTGTTTTAGGGTTTATGTTTCTTCTGCAGTGGCACTGCATTTAGATGATGACTTTATAAAAATACCTTCCATTTGTTTCCCCAGATTCTCCCAAGACATACATATTTTTTGCTAATAGATTTTGTTGTTGTTGTTGTTGTTTTTCTTTTCTTTGGGGCATCACTGCCCTCAGGTGGTGGGAATAGGAGGCCCAGCCTTTGCTCCGTGGAGCTGGAATTGAACCCCCATCCCAGTGGGCCGCAGTCCCGCGCACAACCACTACGCCACCGGGGCTCAGCCCGCTAATAGATTTTGAGAGAGCATGTGATATAGTGAAAACAGGGAGGGGGACTTGAGAGATGAGATAACCTTAATTCTAATTTTACTTCATCATTTACACATGTTGCTTAAACTTTGAGTATCAGTTTCCCTAATTATAACACAGAGATAACTCTTTAAATCCAAAAGCTTATTAAGAAGATGATGGATCATGTACACAGGGCAGTGCCTGCTTCACTGCTAGCTAGCATCATTGGGATTTACCATGGCTAAGATGGTGGCAGTCCGTTCCATTTGTATGAAACTTTCCACTCCCAAGATAAAGTTTCTTTTAGGTAAAGTTCCTTAAGAGCTTGACTATCTAGGTTGTCAAGAATAAGAAAAACTGTTCATTTCATGAAGAGTTGGGCCCATGGAGACACCATGCCCTGTGAACAATTCTAGAGATAACTTGCTTTTCTGGGGCATCTTCCTATATGCAAGGCCAAGCGTGACATTTCGGGTTGGGGGGCGGTGCTCCTTGTGCAGAACAAGGGAAGGGAACCTGCTTGAAGCTGCCGTGAGCTCTAGCCTTGACCAGAAGATGCACTTGGTTTTTCATGCACATCTCTAGTTCTTTCCCCAAGGCTAGAATTTCCAACTTTAACATATCCCGTAGGGTTTGGTTAGCTCCTACCGAATCCCTCAAAACATGTAGGTGGGTATTTTTTATTTTTTTGCTTTAAAAATTTTTTTTCAACTTTCTTCCCGATTCTGAATGAGCATTTAGTTAAATGCCTGTTTAAGAATTGATGAGTAATTTAAAGGATTTAGGAGAACATTCTGTGCCATTATATGCAAATACATGCCATGCATGGCTCCCTATGTCATTAACCTGGCAGTCATTTCATGCATGGCTCCCCATCTTATTAAGCTAGCAGTATGGAATATTTGATTTACTAAACTGGTATGAACTACTTAGTGTGCTAATATAGGAATATAACTTTTGAATTTCTTTGGAATAACTCTCTTTGAAACAGATTCTTAGAGACGATAACATTATTTTGACAGCTGTGCACAGTTTCTAAAAAGTCTATTTTAGGGATCTTACTATAACGGGTGCAAATGTACCTGTGTGATTTGAATGAACCATGCAATGATTGGAAATGAAAACCATCATAGCATGGTCTTTGGCATGCTGTAGCAAGTGATGTCACAATGCAGGTCAATAAATTTAGTAGACACGTCTGCTCAAAAAGACAACACATGTAGCAGCTTACCGTTGCTCCAGAGGCTCCCACTAGTCTCCCAGTTACGGTGATGTTCCAGAAACTCTTTTTATAACCAAAGCCCCCCTGGGTTTCCCTCCCCCTTCGTTGCCATAGCAGCATTCATCGGCCATGGGATTTACAGAAGGGGGAAAAAAAAGAGGGGGGAGGGGGGCTGCATCTTTGTAAAGTTGGTGCAGTGCCAAATGTAGCAGGAATTAGAAATGCAGCATGCTGGATTCTTCCTTTAGTGTCCATTTCAGCTGGCACCTAATGTCACCCACATAATCACAAACCACTCTGTCATCATTCAGACCAGCTGCATGAAATCAGACAAAGGGAAATTCAGCAGTAACTGAGGGAACGGTAATTTTAAAAGCTTTTAAATGATGTTTTCTATGTTCCTCAGTCAACAGTATTTTAAAGCCTTTAATTTTTCCTCGCCCTACAATAGGATTTCCTTGTTGTTGTGGGCTTGACTGACGACATATCACCACCAACTTGGCCAAAAAAATGCCAGAGACTAGAGAAAGGAGGTCAAATAGATAAGTCAAAATAGAGCAGAAAAGAAATATTTATAGTAATCTTCATTCCTGCTAGCTTTGTTTTCTCTTTTTCTTTTATTCTTCTTTGGGGGGGGGAGCATTTAAAAGAAATTGGTAAAATTGCCCTTATTCTTGAACGAAGGTATCATTTTTGACTCATGAGTGTTCAATGTTGATCAGTCAGACCCTTCAACCTACACCCGGGCTTGTATGTCTTATGTGCATTGTTTCTCTAGTCATGACACGTATTTCAGAGTTCACAAGGCAACAGAGAAAAAATGTTCCTGGAGGAAGAAAACCAACTGAATAATCCAGGGGAATTGGTGAGCTGTGACATCTGTAGGGCTCATAGAGACATGAATATGTAAGGGGGGGCTGGCTAGGCCCTGAGAGGGGGAAGGGAGAGAGTAGTGAGATTGGGAAATGCTTCCAAAGCGAGCAAATATGCAATGTGTTTGCTTGCAGCCATTCCAGAATTTTGGCAAGTGTGCTAGGGTACACAAATGGATGGAGTTAAAACCGGAATCGTTTATTGGAGATGATTGGGACTGGACGGATCCACTCTGATGGGACCATTAATATTTGGCGGAGGCTTTTCTTAGTTAAACAAAAATGCTCTCTTTTTAGGAACTGTCATCTCAGATGGTGAACAAAGCCTTCCTCTAAGGAGAGACATTAGAAGAATGGAATCATGTAGAGACCCTGGACTCACCGTTGTCTGGGAAACTGGTCAGCCATGGAAGTGGCATTAAAAACCCAAAAAGAAAGAAAGACCCATTCCTTGATCTGTTTGGGCCAAATTGGTTATCTGCAGTGAAAAAAGAAAAGAGAAAAAAACATGTCCCATTGTTGAGAGAACCAGAAAGGATGAAAGGCTGAAATTTGAATACAATAACTATAAGAGGTGTAAGAAAAATATGTAGGGCACTATTTTTTCTTTTTAGTTTAAAGGAAGTATGACTACCTTAAACAAGGTATGAACATTCAGATTTAAAGGGATACATAATATGCTGCTTTGACTCAATGGCTAAATAATCCAAATAGTTCAATCACAGAAGAACTGTCAAGATGATTAATTTTATTAATAGAAAATATGTTAAAGCAAACATGATAAACTATTTTCAAAATATCAGACTGGTGAAATATTGAAGGCTGACTATATTAACTTGAATGCTAAGAACTCACACCTACTGCTACTGCACATTTCCAATTAGGTGAGGATATTGGAGACCAATACAGTAAGATGTTGCAGTATCCCAAATTTGTTTTTTTTAAGAATGAGAGAGCACATTTACAGTCATACACATGAACACAACAATCACATTCTTATATGATAGCAATAATTTAATTGATAATATGCTGTAGTATGCTCATACTCAGAAATATGCAATGTCTCTTAAGGTCATAAGGACACCTGGTCGCGCAGAGGTTTGCTTTTGGCTGCTAACTAGAAGAAAGGCAGTTTCAATTTAACAGAGGACCCCGGAGCAGCTTTGGGAAGCCCATAAATAATTCTGCTCTTGCCCATAAGATAGAAATCAATGGATGGTGACTGCCGTGAGTTTTTTGTTCATTACAAAAAAAAATGAACTAGTTAAGAGAAGTGATGGAGTTAGAAATGCAGGTTGTGGGAGATTGAGAAACTAGAACAAGATGTAAATAGCCTGATCTCTACATTCCTGACCAGAGGGCTCAGAAAACCAGCACTAGTACTTAGCAGAAGAGTCCAACAGTCTGAGATAGGGAGACTGGCCAAATATACCTTCTCCAGATAGAGAGACTTCTCCACCATAGCCTTCCATTAAAATGCGAATACAAAGTTGTCTCCTACGGGTGCCTGTTTCTCTCTCTGCAGCTAAAGGATGCCTATCTTTAAGAGAAGTGGCCTGCTTTTGCCCCTCCCATTTGTGGACTGATCTACCCCTCCTTTTGTCTTGTCGCTGATACTTGTGATGAAGTCTCCCTCTAAGGAGCTCAGGATATCCAAGACTCACACTGCATTCTATTGCACATGCCTTAGCTGAAGACTTGGAGGGCTCGTCTCTATGTACCCCACTGTTGAATAAAATTGAGACCGATTTTAGAGATCAGTCTCCCATGGCCTGTTCTATATCCTTTATTTGTATAATTATGCAGTCGCCCCTTGTGGTAGTTACATAATCTGGTGTCAATGGGGGACTTGACAGGACGAAGAGTGAAGGGGTGGACGTTGGTCTGCCAATCAGGTCATAGCCCATGAGACCGCTTTGTGGTTAGGGCTTTCTCCTGAGGATTCTGGGAACTCCAGTATTTCCTGCCTGGAAGTGGGAGAAACTCTCCCCCTCTGCTCACTCCCTGAGAAACTCTCTATTGACAAGACACATGAAGCTACGCTAATGACAGCAAGAGCTCTGGACCTGAAGAAGCCATGTGGAGACCCAATTTGCAGAAAGCTATGTGGCATGGTGGGAACCCAAAATCCATCTGCAGTCTATCTAGCCAGAGAAACCCTCTGGCAGGTCCCCTTTGGCTACAGGTGAGCGACTCAAACAGCTTTAATAACAAACCAAAATTATTATAAACTTGATTGTAGTATGTGAGACCATGTATAGTATGGTACTTTGTCAATTGATCTCCCTCTTGATCCAACTTGAATTTTCTCTAGACTCAAGTATTTCATGTTCCACGACAGAAGTTTCGTCATTGTCCTTTTAAATATTGATGCTGGTCCACATCCTGTTCTGACTTCTGGAGGCTGTTGTTGATATATTTTTGCAACTGTTGTTGTGTAAGCTTCAGAAAATTTTATTTGTATGTGATATCAATGATATTATCCTATAATTTGTGCATTCTTTTGAGTGACTTTTATTTAGAATGGGTACAGATTCAGATGTCTTTTAGCCAGTTGACTATCCTTGACAGAAATGAGTGAGAGATTCCAGTACATCAGTTTGTTGAAGCATTTCTATTGGTATTTCATCCATTTTCACAGTCTTTTGACTACGACTTTCAGTACCATTGAATCTGGCTCATATGCCGCCTTTTGGAATGGTTGAAAGTCAACTGGTTCCTTTTGGTACACTAATTCTTTGTATTTGTTCCATCTTCTTTTGATGCTTTCTGCAACATTGAATATTTTACCCATAAAATCCTTATGTACAGCAAATCAAGGCTTGAATTTTTCCCTTAGGTTCTTTCAGTTTAAAATATGCTGAGCATATTCCTAATTTTTGCTTTTCTAAGTGTTTACACATTTCATTATGCTATTTTGTCTTCTTGAGCTTCCCTTTGAAACGTTCTGTTCAGCCCTTTTATTTCATTTCTTCCATTTTCCATAGATACCCTATGATTAAGAGAAAACTTCAGAGTTTCTTCTGACATCCACTTTTATCTTTCATACCTTTCCTTACTTTTGAATGACCTTTTTTTGCTTGCTTTATGTATATTAATCTTGATAGCATCCCCCCCACCACCCCAGTCATCCAGTCTTCTATTGCAGCATTCAATGTGTCAGATATGTTATTGAGATGCTCTTAAAATTCAATGGGCTAGAAAGTCTTATTTTGACTCCATGGATTATTTTAACCTTCTTTCACGTTAATCTCAACTTATATATGAACAGTTAATGATATCTTGGCCCCTGACCTGGTTTTAGCTGCTGACATCAAGCTTCTCAATCCTCTCTTGACTACAGATGTGGTCAATTTGAGTTCTGTGTATCCCATCTGGAGAAGTCCAAGTGTATAGTACCTGCTTGTCTTGTTGGAAAAGCTATTTATGAGGAAGAAGTCTCAAAAAGTTCTATTATGCCATCTAGAACTTCATTTCTATCACCAAGACCATATTTTCTAACTACTATCCCTTATACTGTTCCACTTTGTGCATTCCTATCACCAATATTTATCAATGCATCTAGATTGAATGTTTGATCAATTTTAAACTGAAAGCAATGGTAGAATTCTTCGATTTTTGCACCATTAGCTTTAGTGATTGGTGCATTCATTTCAATAACAGTTGCATTCACTAGATTTCCTTGTATTCATTTAGATATTATCCTATAACAGAGAGCATTCTACTTCAAGATAGATCTTGAAATATCTTTTGGGATGATGAAGGTAATGCACTCCTCTTGAATCTGTCATTCCTGGGATAGTACACCATATGACTTTCTGTTTCAGAATGGCCAATATCAGTCCTTCTCATCTCATTAATGCTGACAATGTCAATCTCTATGTATTACATTTCTTTTTTGACAGATTCTAATGTTCTCAGATTCATATGTGTTACAATTCCATGTTCTTATTAATTGATGTTTGCAGAGTTTTTTTTCCCCCATTTTGAATCATGCCCAACCACCAAATGAAGGTCAAGATGCCTTTCTCCTGCACGCTTTATTCCATCCAAGTCATTATGGTCCACCAACTGAAAAGGAAGCTCTTTTGCAGTCATACTTTCAGAGCCTTTTGGTCGGAAGGGTTCATCTTCTAGCATTATGCCTGACAATGTTCTTCTTCTACTCATGAGGTTTCTCCGTACCTAACAACGTTTTGATGCTATCTATAAGGCATGAGTCAGTACTGATGCAACCGCAACCTGTAATAATAGCAGCAACCATCTCCACTAAAAATGAGGAAAGAGAAAACAAATGCAAACAAAACATCATTGCTTATCCCCTTCCTTCTAACTTCTTTCCCAAGCCCTGCCTGTCTAGTTTAAGAATCATGCCAATTATAGATTATCATGCTTCCTGTCACATTCCTCAGTCCCTCATGTCAATCTTTTCCTTCATCTACCCTCCTCTCTGCCTCTAAGCAGCCTTCCATGATTCCCTTGGCTAAATTCAACATGCTTAATTATAGTATCCTATAATATGTATATATGTATATATATATATATATGTAATAGAACAAATCTGTTGCTCTCAGTTAGATTGATTTTGACAACTGATGGCCCCAGGTATCCTTATTTCTTTTCAGAAGTACTCATCATAATTATAATAAATTATCTAATAGTATTTATTCCCTCTTCCCTCTAGCCTGGGATATTCATAGAGAAATCCAATGTGATTTCTCCCCTCAAACACCAAGTCTAGGATATACATACACAAGATTTTAATATATGTACATATACCAAATATATGATATTATACTTGATGTATATGATGTGTATTATTTTGCATATAAAGTACATTAAAATTTCCTGCTCTATGTTTTCATATATATATATATATACACACATACACATATACACATATATATACACATATGTATATACACACATATATAGAGAGAGTTGAGAAGATAATTAAGAACTCATTCCACTTGTGGTCTTGGTAGTTATCAAAAATTTTTAATGCTTTAAAAATCAAATGGTTCTCACTATCCCTCATTTAGTAAAGGGACTCATATAAAACAACCATTTCTGTGGTGCAATTGCCACTCAGCATGACTATTTAAGATAGACTAAAGCTGCCACAGAAACACTGTCATCTTTACAGGAAAAGGCTACCGCATCCTTCTCTGCTTAGACTAATGGTGTACCTTTCACTAATTAACAGTCTGGTGCTCTTCCAGGGACTCTATGTTAAGTATTAAAGTACAGGTTATTTCATAATTTTTTAAGAAGACCAAAATGATGCCACACTCCATTTCCACATTATATTGCTTATGAATCCTAAACTGGTAGAAAACCTAGTAACTTACAAAAATGCATTTTAAGAAGAAAACAAGGTCATGCTGCTGGATTTTGGAGAATTCAAATGTGAAAAAAATGTCATACTCTTACATTTGATAGCATCAAATAATTATTTTAATAAAACTTAGTGTGTTCCTACATTATACGGCAGCATGTCTGAGTTCCTCCATCTAAAAATTAAAAACATTTTTAAAGATTCTAATTATTTTGGTTAAAATAAATAATGTTTTTACTAGTCTGCATATGAAAACTCACAGGAAATATCCATCGAGCCAGAAGTTTATGATTTTAATATCCAAATGCAGTGATCAGCGTGTGTGGACTATTTATACATTCAAACCACTAGCATAAACCCCTTTCAGGGGCCAGTGCAGGGAAATAATTTAGAACTAGCACGTGGCTACTTTAACCAGCAGGCTGGTTGTGTCATCATGGCTAAGCATTATGTATGTCCTATGTCATTATGTCGGAATGGCTACGAGCAGCAAGTCAGCAGTTTGCACTACCAGTTGCTCTGCGAGAGAACGAGGGAGCTTGCTAATTCCATCAAGGCTTTCAGTCTCAATCATCAGCCTTAGAAGCCAGCGGGCATTTCTGCTCTGTCCTATAGAATCTCTCTGAGAGAGAACCAATACAAGTAGCAGAGCCTTGGGTGTTCTGGTCTTGTTGTCTCACTTTGTAACTCTTTTAGAATATTTTGAGGACTTTGGGTTATTAATCTTTGCAGGGCTTTCTTATCATTTAAAAGAGCTCATTTGAGCTAATACTATCAATAGGCTATTTCTTAGAGGCTTTTATTGATTAATTTTCATTTTTTTTAAGTATTTGATTCCTTGTTTTCTTTTCAATAGAGAACCGGGCACTAGGGTAAGCTTCAGAGTTGAAAACATTTGATTTACAATTTCTAGAACCCACTAGCATGAAGCCAACTTCACTACAAATTTGAGTTAAATACAGCGGGTCTTAGTAAGGAATGTATATACTACTTTGTGATGTTTATGGAAACTTTGTACTGCCTCCACTGGGTTGGTCACATTGGAATGGATTTCTCTAAGAAAAGATAAAGTCTTCCTCCTTTTTAAGTCAGATGACATTGTCACCGATACTGTGTTGAGTCTGTAATTCTACCATGGATTTTCCTCTGATTTACCTTTGTGACATACATAAATGCACTCTGACTCTCTATCCCTTGAATACAACTCCATATGTCATTATTTCTATGATTGCATTAATTTACTTTTTATTTAGGTTACTTAAAATTAGAACAGCATTATTATATTTAAGGTGTTGCATTTGGAAGTAGTATACTTAGAAGTTGTCTATAAGTAGTGTGTTTGAAAGTATTTCTTAATGTTTTATATGTGGGAAAGGTAAAATGTTACCATATACTTAAACAGTCAACAAACACTAAATAAGAATGATGTATGTATGTATGTATATATATTTACCTAAAAATTTGTGTTTCAGACAATGGGAGACAGATTTCATTTGTTTTAACACTGGTGAGAACACTCCCCAGTATGCTAAGTCTTGTGTAATATTGTAAATTTCACAGTTTTCCCAAGGAATCTACCTTTAGGATATAATACACTACCACAGAATGTTGGTAGTATTTATATGTATTTATATATAAATATATAGACACACACACATATATATATATATATATCCTAATTAACATGTGCTTTGTTTGCTCCTGATAATCTATCTCTTTTGAACCCTTTTCCTGGGAAAATATCTCATCACAGCAAGTTATCGGTTATAACCAAACCTGGCCACTGAATATGCACGGGAAGGACAGCCACAACTTCGAAGTCACCCCAGGGCAAAAACAGTTTGGTAAAAAACCCAAATGTTGCCAGAAGCAGGTCAACAGACCGACGCAACACATTTGCCATATCCTTCCAATAAGCCATATCCTGCCAGAATTTTAACTCAGCCCAAATGCATATTCATGACAGATATTTAGAAATCTGTGTATGTTCATAATCCTCTCAATTTGTTTTTTTGGCCCTAATATATAAAACTCTGAACCCACTTTGCCTTGTCTACCCTAGTCCTGGCGCAGGTTCTAACGTGAACAATCACAATGAAGCGCTCCCTTGCGTCTGCACTTTCCCTTTGATGCTCAGTCATTCACATACAGGGCCTGAAGGTACTGAGAGAGCAGCACATAGTATTCAGCTGTGACCTGAAAGATCACTGGTTCAAGCCCACCAGCTTCTCTGTGAGAGAAAGATGTGGCCGCCTGTTTGGAAGCCCTTGGGGGCAGTTCTACTCTGCCCTGCATAGTCACTATGAATAAGAATTGACTCAATATCAACAACTCTTTTTGTTTGTTAATTGATAGGGCTAAATTAGGGATCAGAGATGCACTCTATTCTATAACTAAGTCTTTAGGCAAGCATTAGAAGACTAAAGAAAAAAAAAACTATCTATAGTGACAAAGACTTAATAACTGTGGTTCATTTAGACCTGTAACTAGAATATCAGAATGGAGCAGAATAATATTCCTTAACTGGGTCTACTAAATAACAGTTCATAAAGGTTTTGATCAGTGTTTCCCCTGAGAACAAAGGCATGATGTTCGGAGAGAACAGTGAGACATCACTGAACTTTCTTCTAAAGGACGCCAGCAGACTCTGGGGAATATGGAGTGTCTCTTCAGGTTTGGCGACTCTTCTCATACAACTGTTTAATTGTGCAATTAATTAAACTACATGGTCTAGATTTTAGATGTGATCTTGGGAGAGTAAATAATAGGGCTCTGGGCATATGATGACAATATATAAAATCATGAGTTCTTGTGAAGCTATACTTATTAATTACGTTGTGCTAATTCAAATCATGGGGGATTACTAGACCATACCTGCCAAACTTCTGAGATTCGTGGCTCAGCCAAGTTGTCACAGAACGTAAGTAACACATGTATAAGCTGACTATATTTTGAAAGTGTGATCAGCATAATGCTTTTTCTTCATCGTAGGATTACACAGAAATAATGAGATCGACTTACTTGATCTGTGAGCCTGTACCAGTTTGAGATTTTAGAATCGCATACTCAGTGTAATTAAAAGAAAACAAACAAAACGTATACTTCTATAATATTTAATATTGATACATTATAGAAAAAGTAAAACTTTATTTTTAGGTCAAATGCTTTAGATCAGTTTCCTTTCCTTAATATTTACCTTAATTGGGAGAACCAGAATTCTGAAATTGCTTTGTGCTAGCAATTTCGATAGGGAATTTAAAACATATTATAGATGTAAGTACTTCTTTTTCTCGGCAAACCACCCTCATCAGAGCTCTTTTGCTGTGGCACAACATATAATTTTGAAATAGCTATCAAAGGTGGGAAAGGAAAGAGAGGTAATAAATACTGCTTAGATACAGACAAACAGAAAGGCAGAGAGCATATGTGGTGGTGAGCTTTGTGTGCCAACTGGCACCTGTAAGAAGATGTGGGTGAAGTCCAGTTTATCAATCTGGTCTCCACCTGGTGAAGTCTCCTTGAGGGTGTGACCTAGATATATGAAGCTGCGTTTCTTATGTGCTGGCCACTCCTTTCTTTCCCTCCTTGCTGGACAACCTGAGCCACCAGGTTACCTGGCCTCCTTTGGGCACCATGTGACACCTGGTCCGGCCACAAGGTCCCTGCTGTGCTATGCATCATCACAGCACACCACTATGCGTCACTCCACCTTGCTGCTTGCCCCCTGCTTCTTTGGCCCTGGGGCTCGACAGCCATGTGAGCTTGGCAGGGCCTTCAGTAGATCATCTGATCCATGAAAGGAAGTCAGTCTGGGCCCTTTCTCTTTAGCTGTGTGGGCTGCTTTCCTTTTTATGACTATCTCTCTTTTCTATTTCTATACATTGATAGGGGTCCTGATTTGTTTCTCTTCGAAACCCAGCCTGAAGCAGCATCTGTCTTCAATTTTGCAAGTTTCGATCCCACGTCACATGTCAACACAAACACAAAGACACATTGCTCCACCTGTCAAAGACAATCTTCTTCTTCATAGTGGTTACAGAATTTTAAAAATTCAATTTGAGCTCTATAATACAGATGAGTCATTTTAAAAAAGCTATCACATAATATCCATTTTCATCTCTCATATTACACAGAATAAACACCTGTCATTCATCAACTAGCACCTGGTGGTGTAGTACTTAAAGCACACGACTGCTAACCAGAGAGTTGGATGTTCAAAACCAACAGTCACTCCACAGGAGATGTGGCAGTCTGATGTCTAGAAAGATTACATTATTGGAAACCTTAAGAGGCAATCCTACACTACCCTATAGGATGGCTATGAGTTGAAATTATTTTCTTTTTAAAATTAAAATTACTTTTTTAAAAATAATTTTATTGGGGGCTCTTACAGCTACTACAACATTCAGTACATCATTTGTATCAAGCACATTTGCACACATGCTGCCACATACATTTCCAAACATTTTCCACTTGAACACTTGGTACAAGCTCCTCTTAAAAAAAAAAGCTCCCCTTCCTGCCTTTTTTAATGAATCATTTTATTGGGGGCCCATACAACTCCCATCACAATCCATACCAATATCAATTGTATGCAGGCCACATTTACACACCCATTGCCATCATCACTCTCAAAACATCCTCCTTCCCTCCCTCCAGGCCCTCAGTATCAGCTCCCTATATTATCCTTCCTCCCCCCCTTCCCCTTGAAAGCTTAATAATTTACAAATTGTTCTTTTTTTCATACTGTACACTGTACAATGTGTCCCAACACTCGCTTCCCTGTTGTCCGTGTCCCATAGAGGAGGCTACGTATAGATTCCTGAAGTTGGTTCTCCCTTTCTATTCCTCCATCCCTCCACCTTCTTGGTATTACCACTCCTATTACTAGTCTTGATGGATCATCTATCCTAAGTTTCCCATGTTTCCAACTTCACTGTACATCTCCTGGTCTAGCTGGATTTATGTGGTAGAATTAGGGTCATGATAGTGGGTGGGAGGCAGCATGGGAACTAGAGGAAGGTTGCATACTTCATTGCTCCTACCCTGTATCTTAACTCACTCATCTCCTCCTTGCAACCCCTCTGCAAGAGGATGTTACCTCACCTATTGATGGGCTTTGGGTCCCCAAACAGCACTTTCCCTCATTAATAATAATATAATTTTAGCTCATTGATGCCTGACACTGGATCCCTTCACCACCTTGTGATCACACAGGCTGGTGTGCTTCTTCCGTGTGGGCTTTATTGCTTCTGAGCTGAATGGCCACTTGTTTACTCAAAAAATTACTTTATTTTTGTGTGTATAACTGAACACTTTATATAAAAGAACTTTATATATTACAAAAATATCCCAGCTCAGTGCAGATCAAGTCCATAAGTCTGATAATAGCTCATATGTCTGATTCTAGTGCATAAATTCCTCTTTAGATTCACGCAGCCATACAATGATGCCACATGCAGGAAGATCAAAAGCCTTTGGGTGTAAAGTCTTGTGGATCCAGTGGCAGAGGAAGCAACCCAGCACTGGCGTGGGTCTCCATGGGGCTCTTTCCAATCCAAATGCCTGGTTCCGGCTCCATCAGCTCTGGCTCCATCAGCGGAGTTCCATGTGACTTACCAGCAGGAAGAGGAAACAGTGTGACTGTGTGTGCCACCTCCAGGGAGGAAGACAGGAACTCCCAAGATCCTCCGGAGAAGGCTATGCCCACACAAAGGCCTCATTGGCTATGATCTGATCGACAGGCTAGACTCCACCCCGTCAGCTCAAGTTGGTAGGAGATGGTGACACTGCCACAGGGACTCTCTCATGACAATTCACTTGCTCAGGCTTCAAAGTTAGCCACGGCTGTCCTGTGAGCATGTTGGAAACCTTATCCATGGTCCACCCCACACCCTTGATCTCGGCATTTTAGGATGTTACATGCTTTTGTTCCAACTATTTAAGGAGGATTTCAAAGGGACATGAGTTGAGTTCCTCCAGGATGCTAGCACTTCCATCTTGGCTTGGAGTCAAAGAGTGCAGCCTTTTGAAGAAGGGCTAGACAAATGGGAACGCTGCCATCCAAGGCACATAAACTGAGAGGGAGGCTATGTCTAGAAACTACAACTTCACATTTTGCTATTTTGTTTAATAAAGGTTTCTAGGATTTTGATGAACTAGAGGGGCAGTAAGAAAGAGGAAGGCCCTCCATGAGACAGATTGACAGAGTGATAGCAACAGTCGGCTCAAGCATGGAGACAATGGTGAGAATGGCACGGGGCCAAGCAAGCAGTGATTCTTTCTGCTGTGCATGAGGTGGCTATGAGTCTGAACTCAACTCCTGGCACCAAATAACAGCATGATCTTGTAGCAATCATTTTGAGATTATCCTCCTTTACCCATAGATGTTTTTTTCAATGGCTACTTACCACTTGTCATTTCTTATTTGAACTTGCTCTCTGGCTTTCTTTTCCTAATGATGTTGACTCTCTGCTAGTTTCCACCCCTCAACTGTCAATTCCTTATGCCACAGTGTGGCTGTGGTTCTTCAGCTATGTCGCTGATATTTCAAATATCATAAGGGTCATTCATGGTAAATAGATTCCAGTGGAGCTTCTAGACTGAGAACAGATTACAAGAAGAAATAGGCCCTTCAATTCTGAGACTTTAGTCATTGAAACCCTTTGAGTGTTGACAGAACATTGCCTGATGTAATGCCCAAAGATGAGTCCCTTCACTTGGAAGGCACTCAAAAGATGCCTGCTCCAAGTATAGTTGACTATAATGACCCAGATGGGAGAAAGTTTGGGAGAGCCTTGTCTGATGAGGTGATATGACTCAAAATGAACAGAAACACCTGTGACTATCCAGGACTACCTGAAACGGGAGTGCATGAAGTACAGTTGCAGGAAAATTGAAATTCCTAAAACAATGAAGTGGAATTCATTATAATCAATAGCCACCACTGAGCTAAAATGTTATTTCATTGTGAAGACAATCACATGTTCTACTTTGTCAGGAATGACAAATTCAAGAAGATGGGATTGCATTCATTGTCGAAAAGAACATTTCAAGTGCAATGCTGCATATAATAGGTTAATATCTACATGCCTACAAGGAATCCCAGTTAACATCATGACTATTCAAATTTCCATACCAACCCCTGAAGCTACTAAGGAAGAAATTGAAGAACTTTACCTTATTCTTCATTCTGATATCTATGAGAAATAAAATCAATGTTCATTGATCATTACTGGAAACTGGAATGCAAAAGATTCAAACAGATATGAAGAAATATAGCAAAATCAAACTCACGGCTACTGATTCATAGCCACCCTACAGGACAGAGGAGAATGAAGTTTGTGAGTTACAAAGACTAGCAATTTTTTTAGACTAGCATTTTTTTTTTGGTATTTAAAAAAATCATTTCATTGGGAGCTCATACAACTTTGATCATAATCCATCATGTCAAGCGCATCTGTACACTTGTTGCCCTCATTATTCTCAAAACATGAACCTCTGATCATTGATAAAGTATTATTTTGTCATGTCTTACCCCTTCTGACCTCTCCCTTCGCCCACTGTTCTGTAACTCTGCATGAGAGTAGAAAGCCCACAGTGGCTGGTGGTTTAGATCTACTGGCCTTGTGGCTTCCAGTCCAATGTTTCACCACTACACACCAGCCTTGATGATAAAAACAGACTTTGAGATCACATGACAGCATTTAGCAAGACCCTAGCTTTCATTACGGACACCTTTTTTAACAACTGTAAACATGGACCTCAACACATAGAACACACAAGAATCCAATGGACGGCATTTGTGAGGTGAGACCATGGAGAAAGTCCCAAAGCATCAGAAAGAATAAGGCCAAAGGCTGGCTGTGGAGGAGACTATCAACATGCAAGTGCAGGTGGAAGCTGAGAAACACTAAAATTTAAATTGATTATTAAAAGTTAAATTGATGCATGTAAGTCAAAATGCATGAATGATAACCTACCTCAATTTCAAGAACCTTTTAAAAGTAGATTGAACACATTGAAAATTAATGATGGAAGACATGATAAGTTGTGGGATGACCTCAAGATTGTCATACGTGAAGAAAACAAAAAGGTGATTAAAATGACAGGAAAGAAAGAAAAGACCAAAGCGGATGTCAGAAGAGACTCCAAAAGTTGCCCTTAAACATACAATAGATACAGCGAATGAAAGAAATGTTGATGTGAAATACCCTAACAGAAAGTTGCAAAGGGCAGCTCGAGAAGATCTAAGATTACAATAATGAAATGTTCAGAGATTTGAAGTTAGAAAGTCAAAAATAAAAATCAGGTGCAGCATACCTCAAACGGAGAGAACTAAGAAAAGTCCAAGACTTGAGTTACAGCATGGAAGACTTTCATAGTAACAACACTGAGTGACGCAGAACTATCAAAAGGTGCTGAGAGCCTGATCATTGCTTCCTTCCCCCACCACCCTCACCTCCCAGCTCTCCCAGGGCTCTCTCTTCAGGCATACTTCCAAAGGACCAATGAAGCAAAGCAAAAGATAGAGGTATAGGCATAGTGGTGTACATATGCAGACGCATTAATCTAGAAAAATGCAGGCATTGGTCCATGTACATATATTTATATGGCAATACACTTACAAAGGGGGATGGGCTTCGGGCCTCTGCTATACCCTCCCTCAATACAAGAACACTTTGTTCTGAACGATCAGTAGTGTGAGATGTTTACCCTTCCGACACAGCCACCAAAGACAAAACAGGAGCAAAAAAAAATGTGGTGGAGAAAGCAGATAGAGTCCGCCTATTAAATGATATTGTGTCTGGGGTCTTAAAGACTTGAAGTTACACAAGCCACCATTCAGCAGTGGAGCGAGAAGTCCACATGGAAGAATCACACTGCTGGTGTGATCATGAGGAGTCATAGGGACTGGGTAATAGCCATCAGCAGACACATAACAAACAGAAACATATTGTTGAGAAGGGGGGGGGGTTGGAGCAGAGACCCAAACACCATCTGCAGGCAGTGGAACAATCTCCCCACAGAGGGGCCACAGGAAAGGACAAGTCACCAGGGTACAGGAAAGCATCGGTGAAATACACTATATTCCTCTGGTTCCTTGAAGTGCCCTCACCCCTCACTACCATGACCCCAGTGCTGCTGCTCAGTTCAGACTAGATTGGAGCAGGTACACAGGTATAGAAAGGGAGTTAACAACACACAGAATCCAGGAACAGGAGTGGGAATAGTGATGCCAGAAGGGTAGAGGGGAAGAGGAAGGCAGAAAGGAGGAACTGATCATAATGATCAACACATATTCATACACCCCTCTACAGGGGCAAGAACAAGAGAAAACATGGGGGAAGGGAGACAGCGGTTGGTGTGAGAGGTGAAAATAATAACAGCATACAATCTATCAAGGGGTTTGGGGGAAATGGGGAGAGCTGATACCAATGACTAGAAAGTAAATGTCTAGAAAAGAAAAGAATAAGCTGGGATTCAATTCTAGGGTTCTTGGCAGTATTGCCTCTGCCTTTGATGTGCTTCTTTGCACCACGTTGAGCCCTGGAACAAAGTTGATGGGATGGGACGCTAGGAGCAGGGCAAAGTCCCCAGTTGGGGCCATTCTGCACCCTGAGCCTGAGATCGCTGGTCTTAGTAAATCATTGGTGGGGGAGATGGGGAGTCAGAGCCTGTGGCAGTCAAAGCTGAGAAGCAAAGATTGAGGCACCGATTAATCTGTGATACACCTGAACCTTAACTTCATCAATAGATTTTCTGAGGATACTTGCTTGAAAATGCAGTTCTATGGTTGATGATGAACTTCTAGTACTTACTCTGCCCATTGCTATTCAGGAGCAGGGGATGCAAACCACCAGCCACCAGGTGATTCATGCCAGGCTTAGATTTCATAGATACATTCCATTTGCTTTATAACATGCTGCTATTCCATTTGCTTTATAACATGTATATAATGTATATAGATACATTCCACTGAATGCTACCTGCAGCTGTGTCTGGAGAATCCATCTTTGTGACATGAGCATTGATGATCTATTCAATGAACAGTCTCAGCCTGGAAACAAAAACACTGTCACCTCTTGTGATTTGGTTGTTTTTCTGTTTGTTTTCGGATTGTTCTTCAGCTTGCGGTAATTTTGTTCATAACTACTTAAAATTTAAGAAATTTTAATTTTGAGAAGCTTTAATTCAAGATATGTACTAATTTCTGAGTTACAGAATAAGGGATGAATCCCATCAATTTTGAAGCCCATGAGGTTTATTTATTATTTTCTCCAAAACTTGAGCACAAATACCTGTATAGGTGCCTAATTTTGTACTTGAAATTTGGTGCTGCTATTCCATTTGCTTTATAACATGTATATAATGTATAGATGTTTACTCAGAATCAGCAACAGTTG
The DNA here is from genome assembly GCA_004026705.1 of Nesogale talazaci. Taxonomy (NCBI): domain Eukaryota; kingdom Metazoa; phylum Chordata; class Mammalia; order Afrosoricida; family Tenrecidae; genus Nesogale; species Nesogale talazaci. Next base: position 110,087 of record PVJH01002746.1, on the reverse strand, counting down.
AAATAAAAATTTGAAGTTTATTAATCATAAAAAAAGAAAAAGGAGAGGATGGAAGGTCTGGATAGAGCCACTATACCAGAAATAACTGTATTTGTTCAAACATTTCAATAGCTAGTATGTTATGAAGAACCATTGATCATACTGAAAGGCATTTGCCAAAAGCGAGGTTCCTGGAATTGACTGGGTAAGAATTAAAATGCTTATCAACAAAGTAATAAGCCACAAGAAGCATCAGCTAGTTTATATTAAGAAATGTAGAAGAAGCTCCATGTCAGACCAACGGAGATCATTATCTGCCCATTTTAAAGAAAAGTGTCCCAACAGAATGTGGGACTTACCAAACAAGATCCTAAAGCTCACACATAAGTAAAATTCTGCTGAAAGTAATTCAAAAAACATGAAATGGGATATCAACAAAGAACCCCCTGAAATTCAAGCAGGAATTGAAGAGGCCTTGTTGGTAGGGATGTCATTGCTCATATCAGGTGGATCTTGGCTGAAAGAGGACAATATCAGAAAGAAGATTACTTGTGTTTCATTGGCTATGCAAAGGCATTTGAATATGTGGCTCATAGCAAATTATGGATAACCTTCAGGAGAACTGGAATTCCAGAACACTTCGTTGTGCTCATGGAGAAGCTGTTCTTGGACAATGAATAAGGAAGATGGAAGAAGAATGCATGGAGTGGGATGGAGGTGATGTTGAAAGTCCCATGAACTGCAAGAAGAACAGACATAACTGTCTTGGAAAAAATATATCCTGAAGGCTCCTCAGAAGAGAGAATGAGAAGACTTTATCTCATATACTGTGGACATGTTATCTTGAAAGGCTAGCCTCTGGACGAAGACATCATGTTTGATGAAAGAGACACTCAGCATAATGGAGGAAGACCCTCAATGAGCTGGGGTCAAGGCTGCAACAACAGTTTCAAACTTAACAGTGAGAGGCTATTGCATGACTGAGCAGTATTTAATTCTATAGAGCATAGATTTAGTCCCTGTGAGCTAGAGCCCATCTGACAGCATTAAAAAAGATAATAATGGTTTCACCACTCCCATCACTCAACCTGAGGGAGGGATGGTGGAGTAGAAAGGGGGAACTCATTTCAGGGATCTACATATAACCTCCTCTCTAGGGCATGGCCAACAGGGAGGTGAGTGAAGGGACACATTGGACAGTTTATGATATGAAATAGCCATTTGTAAATTATTAAAAGTTCATGGGGGGGTAGGAAGGAAGGGAAATATGGGGAGGTGGAACTGGGGGCCTAAGTGGAGGGAGGATATTTTGAGAGTGATGAGGGCAACAAGTGTGCAAATGAGATCTGCATACAATTGATGTATGTATGGATCGTGAGGGGAGGTGTGTGAGTACCCAATAAAATGATTCATTAAAAAAAGGGGGGGAGGTGATAGCTTTTTTTTTTTTAGAGGAGCTTGTACCAAGAGCTCAAGCGGAAAATGTATGGAAATGTATGTGGCAACATGTGTGTAAATGTGCTTGATACAGATGATGTACTGAATATGATAATAGCTGTAAGAGCCCCCAATAAAATTATTTTTTAAAAAGGTATTAGCAATGCTATTTTGTTGAGTATTTTCAAGAACTATCATTATTATTATTTCTATAATTTTTCTGATTTCTGTTCATTAATTTCTGACTTTCTCTTTTTAACTGCTCACATGCTTTCTATTGTTAATGTGTTCTTTGTTAAACTTTTGAGTTGGAACATATGATTATTGTATCCTCATAATATACTTTTTTAAAGCTGTGAATTTTTTTCAAATTACTGCTTACACATGCTATTGTGTTTTATTTTATTTTATTAGGTTTCAGATAGCCTGGAAATTCAATTTTCCACTTCTCTTTTTATCCGAGTTTTATTTTATAAAATGTAGTTGAATTTCTAGGGGGAGTACCTCTTTGGTTTTATGTTTTGGAAAACAATTGAGGGGACTTTTTTTTTTATAAAATGTAGTTGAATTTCTAGGGGGAGTATCTCTTTGGTTTTATGTTTTGGAAAACAATCGAGGGGACTTCGTTTTAGTTTCTGTTTGATTATGTTGTGTTTATATTATTTTATGTTTATATTATTTCTGGTTTATGATAGTCCCAGAAACTGTGGCGGAGGATGCAAGCTATGCTCACATTGCTAAGTCTGAATTTCTTCAAGGACATAGTAAAATGATTGTTTTATATCATTAGGTTGTGGCGTTGTTAATTTAAAATAGATAAGTGTGATATTATAGTATTTTAAGAACATTTAATATAATGTCTTGTTGGAGAAAATTTCCAGTGACTAGGATTTCATTCATTATCAGAGTTTTCATAATCATCCTAAATTGATTTTCTTTTGTGTGTGTATGTGGTCTTAGTAGGACATAATATAAAAGAAATATATAGAGATATTAAAAGTTCACTCATTGGTACTAGAACTAGACCCAGTTTTGCAAGATGAGTTAATGTCTGCAATTGTTTCTCTGTTTCCATTTTTCTAGTGCTAATGGAGTCAGGGTGGGTCAGTAGCTTTTATAATTTCTGCATTTAGCTTATTTTCTCCCTCAGACAAATAAAATTTTAATTATGATGCTTTGTTCAGTATTCAACATCTCACACATCTGGCAGTCAAAAATGGCTGATCAGTACCAACAAAAGGAAGTATTAGGTCTGTATGAGAGCTTTGCTTTTGCCTTCTAATGAATGCAAAAGTGCCATCTGCCTCTATTTTCCATGTGCCCCTGGCTGGCTACTGACCTCCCTGTCCAGATTAGGTAATTTGCAAGCCACATCTATTACCTCCATGGACTTTGTCTTTGATGCTTGGTGCAGTTGATAACTGTTCGTCTTTGCCATCTGACCACAGGATGAGAAGCTGTTTTCAAATGTCTATCATTTAAAATCTTGGTTGGAGTTGTATTATGGGTTGTTATTGGTCCCAATATCCTGCAGGCTCTGAGGTTAGTTCCTGAATATATGTTTGCTTTTCATTTGTACACATGTATAGCAATCACTTAGGCTGAGTCCCAAAGACTGTGCATTTAGGACATCTGGGGGCTTGCTGATATTCTCCTGAAATGAACCCAATTCTTAAGATGAACCTAGATTCAATTCTGTGAACCCAAATCACTCACGTTATGTCAGTATGCTTGGCCCGATTCTGGACCAGAGACTTCTGTGAATCTGTCCAATGACTGAAAACAACAACAACAACAACAACAACAAGGCAATGAAGTGTCACCACAGGTTTGGAAGCATTGAAGCTACAGCTGATGATAATAAAGAAACTTTAGGGTTCCCTTCATTTGTTTGTTTGTTTTTTCCTCTTTAAAGCTTTCTCTGGTTAGCCCCACGGTGATTTAATACTCTGCTGAAGCTTTTAGCTTGTTCCAGAAAAGAAATCAAGAAAAAAAGAAACCTGGCACAGAAATATGATGGATCATCAGTGGAAAATGAAATATATATATGCATATATATATATAATTTGCATGTAGAAAATGCAAATGGAACAAGAGAAAGCTCTTAGAACACACATGGTAAGCTTTAGAAAGTGTTTTCCATGTTTTCACACCACTCACAATGTTGCTGTTGGCAGGGACATGGAGCTGGCTGTGCACTTAGCAACCACACAGGCAGCAGGGAGACCCACTGCCTTGTTCTGCACCATTGGCATGGCGGCCATCGTGCTTGAGCACCATACTGCACCAATGAGTGCATGCACCTTTTTCAAGATCATCTTCTTTCTCACTTCCTTCTCTTTTACCAAACATGATGTCCTTCTCTAAACCGGTCCCCACTGGCAATATGTCCAAAATACCTGAGAGGAAGTTCCATCATCCTGTCTTCTGAGGAGCATTCTCCTTTAAGTATTCTATGCCAGATTTTTTTTCTGGCATTTCATGATACAGTCAATTTTCTCCACTGAGTGACTCTATAATTCAAAAGCACCACGTTTTCTTTGTTTTTTCCTTATGCATCATCCAACTTTCCTATGTAGAGGAAGCAATTGAACATATCCTGGCTTGATTCTGTCACACCTTAGTCTTCAAAGTGACTGATTTATTTTTGGTTCTTTAAAGAAAGCTTTTGCAGCAGATTTTTCCAATAAAATGTATCATTTGGTTTCTTTTTTTTATCCTGTGGTTTCTTGATGGCTGTTTCCATGGTTATTAATTATAAATCCAAGTAAAAGGAATCATCAACAACTTCCATTTTTCCTCTGATTATCATGGTGTTGTTTATTGGCCAAGCTATGAGGATTTGAAAGAGTACTTTTAAATGGTGTTCAAAAAGGATATTTTTGGATTAACTTGTTCAGGATCTATGTGATTACAACTGGAAAATCTTATTGAGAGCTATGTAAAAATATCTGCAAAGCATACAGGAATGCATGATTTATTTCTGAAAGTTTGGTTTCTGTGAAGAAGATAATACCCCCAAATTTATCACAGACATTGCTAGGGCTCCAATTAAAGTACATTGACATTTTAAAAAATATTAATGTGTTTCCCTGGAAATGCAACAGATAAGAATAGCTATGAAAAATAGAGAAAAGAATATGTTTCTTTTGCATCTGTTTCTTTCTTAGGTTGTATGCCGACGTAAATCCATTAGCTTTGAGATACAAGAATGTCTGTGAACATAAATATTTAAGATAAAATAAAGCGATTTTAATGCATACAAAAGTAGTTTTGCAAACACTGTTTTAGGAAAATTCAAGTTGATAACACAACATAATGCATTCCAAAAAACCTTCTTTAAAATTACATGTTTGAAAAGTTTTGTATGTTTCCAAATTTTTACCATAAAATATAGGCAATCTTTAGGAAAGTTTTGTAAAAATTAAGTAAGCCCATCTTAATCATAAATTCAAAGATGGAAACAGCAGAAAAGAAATATTTATCATGTCTTAATGCATGCTTTGGGTTTGTTGTATATTCATTTTGCCAACTGTGCCCTGTCCTCATAAAAAAATATCCATAAGCACACATCCTAATGTTTTCATATGTTGATGTGAAAATTTCCTCTATGAAAATACCTTGTGGAGTGAGGACCAAGTGATCACACACAAAAAAAAATTATAACACTTTTCTTTACACTAAAATAAAGTAGTGTATTTTTAAGTGCTAAAAATCCCAATAAACCTCACTGCCATCAAATTGATGCAGAAGCATACTGACCCTATAAGACAGGATAGAAGTGCGCCTGGGAAGCTCTGAGACTAAAACTCTTAAAGGGAGTAGAAAGCCTCATCTTTCACCCAAGGAGTTGCTGGGGGTTTGAAACTGCTAACCTTGAGATTAGTACCCAACTTGTGTCCACTACATGACTGGGGGCCTTTTAAATGTCAAAAAGTACTATTTAAAAATTTAAGTTAGTCAAAGTACAGAAAATAAGTTTCTCTAAAGCTTGCCTAAAGGGGTTTTTGTCCTGTGAACAAATATTTTAAACCCAAGAACTGATTGCCACCTAGAGTCGATTCTATACTTAGTGTCCTTATATATGACACAGGAGTACTGCCAAGGTGGATTTGTGAGTCTGTCATTATACACATGAGCAGAAAGCTTCATCTGTCTCTTGCAAATTGGCTGGTTAGGTTTGAACTGCTGATCTTACAGTTAGCAAGCCCAACATGTAACCTGCAAGGCCCTCATGGCTCCTTCAAAGATTTTAGTATAAATTGACAATAGGCCAACTGAAATATCACTTGTTAAATTGATAAAAAAAATAATACTATTCACATAGAAAGATTGCTCTCTCATCCAGATCTTCAGTGATCTCTTCATAGGGCAAGGATCTAACATGACCATTGCTTGGTGTCAGTTCACCTGGGCCTGGTGTGGGGTTGGCGTCTGCTTCTTCCTTGGTTAGCCAGAGTAGCTCAGATGTGGGCGCAATGCCATTTCTTCTGGACTTGATTTCGAAATCTAATAAAAGTGAAACAAATCAACAGGCGGAAGGAAAAAAAAGTCGGGAGCACCATCCTGACAGCAAGTGATGAAGGTGAATGAATTCTTTTGCAAGATTCACTAGGTTAACCACTGGCTGCTCAACAGCCACAATGGAAGATCGATATCAACCAATGGTGTTTTAAAAAGGCTGATAGGAAATACAACATAGTGACTAAAGCCAAAGCCTGCAACAGAAGGAAATTGCAAACATTTTCCATTCACATGAACCGAAGGAAAACAATGGGCCTGTATCCTATTAGAGAAGCAAAACTTGTGCAGCTCTCAGAGGTCTTGTTGTTTTTTCAGTACTAGAATTCTATACCCAACAATGATAAATCTGAAGGACACAAGCATACTGAAGAAGTATCGTGGTTTCAGGCTACTGCAAAAGATGAAGGGGAGGGAGGGTGCAGATATCAAAAACATATCAAAAACAGATATCAAAAACAGATATCAAAAACAGACATCAAAAACACTAATCACACAGTTAGACGCTTGAGAATACCAGTGGCTTTGGGGGTGGCGGAGGGGTAGGTGGGAGGAGCCCTTTGACTCTGTAAAGAATCAGTCTTGGAAACCCACAGTGGCAGTTTGATACTATTCTGCAGAGTCCCTGTGAGTGCCGATGCACTGGATGGCAGTGAGAATGATGGAAGGCCTAGTCGGAATGTTCCCATGATGCTGTAGTCTATTTAACGTGTGCTCACACTATGAAAACATATGGAATATTGTGAAAGGCTAAAATGTAGCACAAAGACACAGAGTGAGGGTATGAGCATTTAAAAAAGACACTGATAGGTTTGTTTGCCACGAAGCTGTCACAAACTTTCCATTCGTGACAAAATGCAACTACCTGTGACGTGCCATAAAGCAAAAGCTGAATATGCTTAGAAATGTAAAGTAATAATATTTTCCCAGAATAAAAAAAACCCAAGACTTCATAGAAGATACAATGGTATATGCTTACTACATTATTTTCTTTTTCTTTTTTTTTTGGGGGGGGGGCATCACTGCCCTCAGGTGTTAGGAGTAGGAGGCCAAGCCTTTGCTCCATGGAGCTGGAATTGAACCTCCATCCCAGTGGGCCACAGTCCCGTGCACAACCACTATGTCACCGGGGCTCAGCCCCTTTATTTTCTTTTTATAAAAAATTTTAAAAGGGCACCTTTCTGTGACACATAGGTTAAAGTAAGTGACTGAGATACAACAGTGGAATTGAGCAGAAATGCCTTTCTAATCCAAGACTAGAACATAACATATTCCGTGGGAATTTTCATGATTTCTTTTTCTCCTTTATGACTGCAAATAAATAGCAGAATATCAGTGTCAAACTTTTAAGTGAAGGACTCAAGACAGATGCATTCTACAGTAATGAGCAAGAAGATAAAATTTAAAAGGCTTAGCTTCTGAATTTTTTTGGAATTTTTTCTTAAAAAATCAAATACTAAGAATCTGGAATAATCTTTATGCTAGCAAATGATCAGAGAAGCTGGATTATATGGAGAATGTGGCAGTAAGATTTGAGGAAGATTTACTAACAACATGAGATATACAGGTAACATAATCTTCATTGCTGAAAGTGAAGAACTTGCTGAAGAAGATCCAGGATTTTGGGGCTTAAAAAAAAAAAGAAGATCCAAGATTTCAGATTCCAGACTGGATTACTAGAGCATGTAAAGACAACCAAAATCCTTACAACTGTACCAATTAATAGAGTCATGATAAAAGGAGAAATGATTGAAGCTGTGAAAGGTCTCATTTTGCTTGGATCCACAATCAGTACTCAGGGAAGAGATCGAGGGAAGCATTGCATTGTGTAAATCTGCTGCACAACATCTCTTTATAGTTTCAAAAAGCAAGGATGTTACTTTGAGGACTAAGGTGGACCTGACCCCAGCCATGGCGACTTCAATCACCTCATATGCATATGAAAGTTGTACATCGAATCAGGAAGACCAAGGAAGAATCCATGAATATAAATTACAATGCTTAAGAAGAACATAACAAATAACATAGACTGCCAAAAGGAAAAATATATCTGTCTGCAAGACATACAGCCATAAGGTGCCTTAGAGGTAAAAATAGCAAGGTTTTATCTCACATACTTTGGATATTTTGGATACGTTCTCAGAGACTTCAGTCCCTAAGGAAGCATGTCGTGCTAGGTAACATACTTAGACAGTAAAAGAAAAAAGAAAGCCCTTGACAAGATGGACTGGCATGGTGGCTGTAACAATACGCTCAGACGTTCTCTGTTGTACGTAGGGTCACTGTGAGTGAAAACCAGCCCAGAGGAACCTATAAAAAACAAACACAGGTTCATATGGGAATTGGCAGTGAGTGAAGAAACTGACATCAAATATTGGAAAGATTCCACTTGTTTAACTGGTTGACAGATCTTCACTATGAGTGACCCTGTTGGAATCTTGCATTTCTGTGGATCAATAATTGTGTTCCTGCTTACATTATTTTCTTTTCTAAATAATAATCCTTTTTGCAGTTATTATGTGCCAATGAAAGCATTATACCTTGAATATGTGATCCAATCTATTATACTCTGGATATGTGACCATATTTGGGTAGATAAATATCATTTTAGGTTACATTTTTTTTACAATTTTTACATTTTTTACATTTTAGGTTACATTTTTAGGTTACATCAAAGCCTCACAAAGATGATTGTCAATAATTTGGTCTACTAAAAAGTTATCATCAGTGACCACTTTGAATGTGGAGTTGAAAATCGCTTTCTATAAGGTCCTGAACTGGACATATTTTCTTAGTTTGTTGATGAATAAGTTGATTTAATAAGTACCTTGTTCCTGATTCTTGTAAACAAACCTTTTTCTTCCAAATACAACCACAGAATATTATTGTTATATAATAGAATATATTTGAGGGTAGATATTTGATGCAGTTTAATAGCAATGCAAGTATAAAATCTTTGTTTAAAGTTAAAAGTTGGTAATAAATATAGTCTAATGATCACTGAGAAAGTTGAAGTTTTCTGTTTTCACTTTTCAACCTTTTGTGCTGCCACCAGTCGATTGTCAATGAGTCATCATAAGCGAAGCAAAGTAGATTGCAGGTGCTGATAATGATCACTTATATCTTTTCACACTGCTTCAAAGGTACACTTTGTTACTTATTCCAGATTTAGCTATTTTTATTTTAATTGGTACTTTTAGATTTGTGTCTAACCAGCTGACATGGTCCAGCAGCTGGGGCAGAGAAATAGTATTTCTGTCCTGGTAAAAATGAAATCAAATTGATTAATGTGTCTCAATGATGATTGACATGCAGCCACTGATAGCCTGTTGACTCATATGTTCATAAGTTAATGGTTTAGAATATTGTCACTAGGGGATAATTGTGCTTTAACAACCCAAAGGGATATTTTTAAAAGCTACAGTATGCCATGAAAAACCCACAAATACCATTAAGGACAAATAAGAGCCCTTATATCATTTACTGCTTGGAATATTTTGATGTTTGGTCAATCACTAATAAAAGTGCTTCTTTGATTTTAATCAATGATTGAAACACAAAAGATGAAAGGAAATAATCTCCAAGATAGTTGATTATTACAGAAGTTTATGTTTACTTTGTATTTATCTCAGAGAGAGAGAGAGAGAGAGAGAGAGAGAGAGAGAATCTTCTTAGATGTATATTTACTCATGGATTTTTCAGATAGCAAGAGGCACTCCGTACATATTTGCTGATGGAGTGCTACTTCTAATTTACACAAAACTAACTTGTTAGATTTGCATATTTATTCTACACTCCATGAGGTATTTTGAGGTTTTTTTAATCATACATTTTAGCTGTCCTTCTTCCTATTTCTATTGTTTTCTTTCAGGGGTTCAATGAGTTGTACTCCATGATTTGGCAATTTACTATGAAATTTCATATAATTGCATGTGAGTTTTTATACTTTCTTCTTCCTTTTCTGGTCAGTATCAAACACCTGATTCTTTAGACAAGGAATTTACACAAATTATAATGTAGGACTTACTAACCAACCAGTATTCTGTGCTCTTTTTATTTATTATTTAGAAATTGTGTTGACAGATTTTAATTATTAAGATAGCTAATGTTAAGATAAGATCCGGTGCACTTGCTACTATCTTGCAATAGATTTTCCAATGAGAATAACAGATACACTCCAGACAGAGGGAGAAACTATAATGAAATATTAGGAATATAAATGCAGGGTTGAGCAGATATGCATCCGAATTTAGTACAAAGAAAAATGAAATTAAAGTTTTTATATATTATGTTTATGAACATGAATAAGTTGAGAAGTGTAGCTAAATATCATAGAAACCTTTCTCAAACAAAAATATCAAAGTGTGAAAGTATTACTTCTTGACTTATCCTCCAACTATGCCTATAGACTTCAGAAGAAACATCTTCACTACTGTGGTAGTCATCTAATCTGTTGTCAAATTGAGGCTGCAGAGTGAACAGTAGAGTTTAGCCTGTCAATCAGGTGACAGGTTGATGACCTCATTTGGAGGTGCTAAGGAGATAAATAGCTCATTGGAGGTGGGACACAGGTTCACTCCCTGTGAGATACGCTTGCTGACAAGATACATGGAGCTAGACTGGAGCCTTGAAGCCGAAGGAGTCACAGTGCTGCCAGTGCTAAGATGCCTCTGCCACAAGACTTTCTACCCACTGGCCTGTGATCTTCCTGCCTTTAGTGTCCCCGTATGTGTTTTGTGAGTCTGAAGAGGAATTTATAGATTGGTATTGGACATATTGACTAATACTGGACTTATGGACTTCATCTGGACTGCCTTGGACATTTTCTCAATATTCAATTGCTCTAATTATTAAGCTCTTTCTTATACACATATGAGTCTCCCTGGATCTGTTTTTCTCGTCTACGCAGACACTCACTTGCCATCTCTATAACCTTTCCACAGGGCCATGGTCACTGGCCATGCTTACTCTCTGGTCCATGGCAGACAAACAACCACAAGATCAGCTCCAAAAGCTGCCACGAGGGAGAAAAAGGAAGCTGTTTGCTCCCCTAAAGATGTATTGATTCAGAAACCATATATAAGGCTGTTATGAGTCAGTACCAAGTTGTTGGCTTTGGGTTTAATGTTTTCTCAGAAAATTCTGCCTCCTTCTAGTTCTACCACACCAGACTAGTAGTTTTGGTTCATTGAGAGAGTTTTGGTTCATTTGGTTCATTGGTTCATTCTCACTAATGTAGTTTTTAATTTTCTTATATCCTATTTATAATAAGTCCCCAAGGTTGCCCTCTGTCTTTGAAGATAATCTATCAAGGTTACAGCTTTGAAACCCACCCCAGCAAACACCCCAAAATGTCACCTCTCTGACTTGAAAGGAACTGACCTGTTAGATCTCTTCAAATTCTGCTATTTTGATTGGACGTTTTTTGTTTGTTTCAAGGCATCCTAAGGTGTCCAACTAAGAGAATTTTTCTGTAGCCATTCACTAATTGCAGAAACATGTCTAAACATATACCCTTTTTAAATCAGTCCAACCATATATAAGCTGCAGTCCTAGTAACAATGCTTTTTTATTTACATTTGTGTATGTAGCTGAATACACATAACAATGTCTATTGCGGTGGTCATGTGCTTATGTTAATTTCATGATTGAGATGTAGGGGTGGAGTCTAGCCTATTAATCTGGAGATAGACATTGAGTAGCCAATCAGGCCTCTGGGTGGGCATGGCTTTCTCCTGATGCGTCTGGGAAATCTCACGATATTTCCCTCGTGGAGATGAGAAGCTATGTCCCCAGTTGTTGGGACTTAGTCTCATAGACAACAAACTACGGACAAGACAAGATGGGAGTATCTGAGGAGCTGGAGGAGAAGCCACATGGCCTTACCGTGATGGAACCAGAATTCTGAAGCTGGAGAAGCCACATGGAGACACCTACCTGCAATGAGTTGCTTCTACCACCACTGGATGCTATTGATGGACCCTGAGCCCTGGAAGGGAGAAGCCATGAGGGGACCCCTGCCAGCACCGGGACTCTGCACCCACTGGCCTGTGACTTCGTGAGTCAGAAGGAGATGTTATAGACTGGTATCGGGCACATGGGCTAATATCAGACTTATGACTTTGTACTGGACTGGATTGGGATGCTTTCTTAATGTCCTATTTCTCTTATATATAAACTGTACCCTTATACCCATATGTGTGTCTATGAATTTGTTCCTCTAGTCTACCTGAACTAACACATTTATACAACTAAATATATAACTGATGACTGTGTGCATCTAGCTATCATATATGATAAATAAAACTAAGTTTTATAGTAGCTTATTTGAGAATATACAATAAAATTATACTTTCATAGTCATCTTTGATCCAAATGCATACCAAAGAAAAAATATAAAATGAGAAAACCAGATAGATATACATATATTCAAAGATGACATTTTTTAATAGCAGACATAAACAAAATGCAGAATTGGTAAAGAACAAATAATGTGATTGTATTAGTATGGGTAGACAAGAGAAACAAATTCATTAGCACACATATGCATATAAGGGAGAATGGAACAAGAAGAATGGAACATTGAGGAAAGATTCTCAACCCAGTCCAGTCCATAAGTCCGCTTTTAGCCCATATGTCTGATACCAATCTATAGAATCCTGTTCAGACTCAGGAAGCAAAAGCAATGACACCAGGACAATCACAGGCCAGTGGGTGCAGAGTCTTGTGTATCCATTGGTGGTAGAAGCATCTTGGTGCTGGCAGGGACTCCTTGGTGGCTTCCCAAACATCTCAGCACTGGCAGGAGTTTCTAAGTGGCTTTTCCAGCTTCAGAGGTCTGGTTCTATAAGGGTAAGTCCATGTGGCTTCTCCTCCTGGATGTCTCACAGGGAAATAAACCTCGTGTCTTATCAGTACAGCATCTCCTAGGGACTGAGTCATAAGTATCTCACCTCCAAGGGGGAATTAAGGCCAGATTTCCCAGAATCCTTGAGATAAAGTGATGCCCACACAGAGGTCTCATTGGTTATCTCCAGATTGTCAGGCTAGACTCCACCTCTAAACTCCCAATGCATAAACTGATACCAGAATAGCGACTGCTACAGTGATCTGGCTGATCTTATTGCTGAGTAGGAATTGAAGTTCATAGGACTTAAAACATACCGTCAAGAATGGAAAACAAAGTGAGATTTTCTTTTTGACATTTGTAGTTGTTATTGTTTCCTTCTGTGAGTCAGTTTCCACTCATAAAGATCTACACACTACAGAAAAAAGCCTTGTCCATGCTGGCACAGCCTCACAATTCTTCCTACGTGTGAGTCCACATGATGGGACTAGAGTATCAATTCAGCATGTTGAAGATTTGGCACTGTTTTGCTTCCCCTTTACCAAGCTTCTCCAGAGACTGGTCTTTCCTAATGACATGTCAAAAATACATGAGATGATCATGTCTCGTCATCTTTGTTTCCAGGAAGTTCTCTGTCTATACTTATTCCAAGACAGATCTGTTTATTCTTTTGGCAGGCCATGGTACTTTCTAAATTCTTCAATAGCACCATAATTCAAAAGCATCACTTTTTCTTTATCTTCCTTAGTGAATGTCCAGCTTTCACATGTATATGAGGTGATTGGAAATACCATGGTTTGGAAAGTGGCAGGATACAAATTATTTAACAGTTGAGTCAGTGCTCTAGTGACTATTTTAAGTACAAAAAAAGATATACAAAGACAGTTTATTATTTCATAAAGTTTGCACTTAAATAAGAACAATAAAATATGTTCACAAAACTAGATTTTGTTATAAGAAATAGTTTTAAAATATCAATAAAATATTAAGTAACACCTGGCAAAGCCAGTTAAATCATTATTTAGGATATCTTCATATTGTTTCTTAATTGACATCCTCACTTGAAATATTCCTAACTAGATGCAATAATCTTTTTGCTGTAGGTGTAGGTCTTAGATTTTATCCTCGGATCATTGGCTGTGTGGTTTTTTCCTTATCCATCTTTTCTGTGTGAGATAGTTTTGTATCACCTACATACTATACAATTCAGTAACTCAATCATATCAAGAAGAATTGTGCAAATTATCACAATTCTAGAACATTTTCTACTTTCTTGTTCTCACTTTTATGCATGTGATTATTTTTAGTGATGGCAAAAATGTATACAGCGAAATAGTCTCCAACTCAACAACTTCTATTGCAACTGATTATATTCTTCATGTTATACAAGCATGATTGATAACCTTCCCCAAATTATTCCTCCCATTAACTTAAACTCAATGCTCCATAAACAATTGTTCTTCTTCCTTCACCTATGGGAAGTCTGGTTTCTTTTCTGTCTTATTTAGTACCCTTCATCTAATATTCAGATATCATACACTTCCAAAGTTGGATCACTTTTAAAAAGAGTTGTGTATGCATCATCACAATGAGTTCCAATGTTCCTTCGCTCCTTCCATGCAATGATCTTTTCCCTGTCAGAGTAAAGGTAAGCCAATTAGCCAATTGTCATTGTATTTCATAGATTAGACATAGTTAAGTGGCTTGTTTCCTCTGATTGTATTATATTCATCTTGGAAAAACCTATACTTTTATCTGTGGAACTTACTGCAATTGTTCTGACACAATTTTAAGCTCTTTGAACACTTTCAGGAATTGCATAATTTTTGTATAACATTTTGTGTGAATTTAGGGTTTACCACAGAGCTGAAACAAACAACAACATGCCACCCTCTGGTTCTTTGGCACCTTCTCTCTCCCACTTATATGTTTGTTTACTGATGTAACAATGCATGAGAATTAAAATGCAGCATCTCATCAGACGTATAATGAGTCTCGTGAAATGAACAAATAATTATTACAATCATAGTTCTGTCTAATATCTCATACCTATGGACTGAATGAACATTTCTACAGGTGCCTAGAATATACCGTTGAAGAAAAAGGAATAAGAAATGTAAATTAGTGATGTTCACATTGTGTGGTTCCTCAGCCAGTCACCTTAGAGAGAACCCTGATTACAGGGGCCTTTTTAACAGCTGGTTCACCGAGCTCCCCCCAAAAATTAGGTTTTACTCTGCCAACCTCATGTGAATTGACCGAATCCCACCACTGATGTTATCTATCAGCCAAGTTATAAAGATTTGAGTTTTCTTTACATTGGGTTGTAATTCATACTGAAGGCTAGCGGGAAGGGCTCCCACTACTCCTCAGTAAGCAAGGTTGTGTCATCTACATATCAAAGCTTGTCAATGGACTTCCCTCCATTCGTGCTGCAGCATTCTTCTTCATATAATGCAGATTCTCTGATCTGTTCAGCATAGAGATCGAAAAGTATGTTGACAGGATACAATCCTGATGGACCCCTTTCTTACCTCGTTGACCATGCAATATTCCCTTGTTCTTTTCACACAATTACCACATACGGTTTCCACATGAGTACAAGGGTTCTGAAATCCTCATTTTTCCCAAAGCTATCTATAGTTTGCTATGGTCCACACAATTAAATGCCATGGCACAGTGAATAAAACATAAGTCAGCATCTTTCTGATATTCTCTGCATTCAGCCAAGATCCATATGATGTTAGTAATGACACTCCTTGTTCCACAACCTTATTTGAATCAGACCCCAATCTCTCCCAACACCCTGTCAATATACTGCTGCAACAGTTGTTGGGTCTTCTACATTGATTTTATTTGCATATTATATTAATTATTTTGATCCATAATCTGAGAAATTGTTAGGTCATCTTTCTTTGGAATGTGTAAAATAGGTATACCTTCTAATCATTTGGTCAGATAACTGTTTTGCAAATTTTTTGGACTAGACAAGTGAGGGCTTCTAGCTCTTTATCAGCTTTTTGAAACATTTCAATTAGGATTCCATCAATTATTGGAGACTTATTTTTGGCTAATGCCTTTATTGCAGTTGCAACTACTTTCAATATCATTGATTCTTGTCATCAGCTACATCTTGAAATTTTTGAATGCAGACTAATTATTTTGGATACAGTAACTATTCTTTTCATCTTCATTTGATTCATACTGTATTGTTCAATAATTCAACTAGTGTTTGAAATTTTTTTTGTAGTTCATTCAGTTTAAGATATAAAGAATGTGTTCTTTCTATAATTCTAGGTCTTTGCACATATTATTATAATATCTTACTGAGTATTCTTGAACTACCTTTTGAAATTTTCTGCTCAGCTTTTTGACTTCGTCATTTCTTCCATGTGCCTTAGGTAGATAGATTTTTAAGGGCAAATGTCTGAGTCTCTTCTGAGATCCACTTTAACTATTTATTTCTTTCCTTTTTAATAACATTTTATGTCTGCATGTATAATGCTCTTGGTGTCATCACACTGCTCATAAGACCTTCTTCATAAGTATTCCATGTGTCAAATGTGTTGTTGAGATGTTCTCAAAATTCAGGGGGCGCATACTGAAAGTTCTGTTTTGGAATTTCCTTCAGTTTTTTTTTTTCAGCTTCAACTTTCATTTACATATGAGCAATTGATGGCCTGGTCCACAGTTGGCACCTGGCTTAGTTTGATTTGGCAGCTGATATTGATTTTCTCATGGTGTCTTCCCACAAATGTATTTATTTGGTTTTTGTTTATTCCCATTGGGAAGCCCATTTTTAAGTTTTTATGTACTTGAAAAAAATTACAATGTAGAAGTCATTTGTCTTGAAAAATTGTATCATGTCATCTCCAGCTTTATTTTTATCACCAAGGAAATATTTTCTAACTATTGTTTATTCCTCTTTGTTTTCAACTTTTCAATTCCAAACTTCAATAAGTATCAATGGATCATGGTATCTATTGATCAATTTCAGATGGAAATTGGAAACATTTTTCATTTTCTACATCATTAACTTTAGTGACTGTTACAAAATTTGAATAGTTGTATTGACTGCATTTCCTTATATGCAGATAGATATTATTCTATCACAGACAGCATTGTACTTGAACATACATCTTGAAATCTCCTCTTTGATAATGACTGTGTTGCCATTCTTCAAGAAAGTGTTATTCTTACATAGTAAACCATGAGGTTTTCTGGTTCAAAATGGTTAATACCAGTCCATGCTAGCTCCCTAATTCCTTGGATATTGTTACGCATTCTACACCATTTGGGGGCATCTTCCAAGTTTCCTAGATTCATATTTTGCACATTGCAATGTCTACTTATTAATAAATGTTTACATCTGTTTCTTCTCATCTTGAATCATGCTGCATGAGCCAATGAGGATCTCAACATCTTTCCTCCTACAGGTACATTCCATTTGCATTGTTATAGTCAACTCTACTTTGAGAAATTAGCTCTTCCTAGGTCATATTTTGAGCTCCTTCTGATGTGTGGTGCTTATTTTCTGGAATTGTATTTGTATTTGGCAATTTCATGCTGCTATGTATGAGGTTCTCAGTATCTGAAAATATTCTACTGCTATCCATAAGGTTTTCACTGGCTAATTCCTCAGAAGTGGGCAACATATTCCTTATTTTTAGTTTATTTCTTACCTGGAAGGTCCTCTGAAACCTGTTCACTTTGGGTGACCTTGATGGCATATGAAATATGAGTTACATAGCTTCCAGAATCACACCAACACAAAAGTTACTACCATATGATAGGCAAGTGGTGGATTTAAACCCTAGCAATAGTTATTGATTCTGGTAAAAAAAATACAATAAACACTATTATAGTCTCATTGCAAGGAGATAAATTAACCTACTACAAAATAAACTAAGCCTGATTTTTCCATGCCTACCATTTTGGACAATAATATAAATAAATCAGTTATTAAAGTCATGTTTATACATCTTTACCACAATTAGGACAATATATAAAAAATAGAGCTATTTTATTGACAAAGGTTACAAACATTTAAACAAAATTTTGCTAAAATATTTTTAGCAATAAAATTTTAAAATGCATACACACTAAGTAGCATATTTACTAGACCTATCAGTTCAAGCCTAGAAAATCAACTACTGTGATAAATCAGGCTAGACAATTAAAAAAGGAAATGTGACATATGTGGTAGTTGGCAGTCACCTCATCTGGTGTCAATTTGAGGATTAAGAGTGTAGAGGTGGAGTCTACCTGTCATAGTCAATGAGGCTTCTGTGTAGGTGTGGCTTTCTCCTGGGAATTCTGAGAAATCTTGAGTTTTCCTCATTGCAGACAGAGGAGACACTTCTCTCATTCAACTGACTCCCCTGCAGACTCTACTGACAAAGCTGACTCCCTGAAAGACATCCTTAAGGAGAAACCACATGGACCTCCCCTGATGCAACCCTGGTAACTGTAAAAGTCAATGTTGAGATGTTTAACAATGCCACTCCATCTATAGACTTTCTGACCATTGGTCTGTGATTGTCCAGCATTTGATGTCATTGCATGTGGTTCCTGAACCTGAAGAGGATTTTATTGATTGATATTAGACTGGACTGGACTGGGTTAGAATTCTTTCTTAATATGCAATTACTCTTTATATAAAACTCTCTCTTATACACATGTGAGTTTCCATGGAGTTGTTTCTCTAGTCCACCTGGACTAGTACATCATATGATGACAAGTTCTGAAACTTCATTTAAAAAAAATCAAAAATCACCATGGATAAATCTACAATTATTAATAGAAAAATAATTTTCTACATGTTTGAAGGTACCTTAAGTATTTTTTAAATACATACAAGGAATGTGAGCCATAAAGGCATTTCCATTGTTAGAAGTAAGAAATAGTATATGCCTACCCTAATGTAGCCTTTCAATGATAAAATATAAGCAATGGTAAAAGAAATATTCAGCAATGATTACAGGAAGGTGGTGTGTTGGTCTAGGTAGACTAGAGAAACAAATTCATAGATACACATATGAATATAAGGGAAAGCTTTATATACAAGAGGAATGGAACATTGAGAAAGAATCCCAACCCAGTCCAGTGCAAGGTATAAGTCCGATATTAGATCTTATGTCTGATACCAGTCTATAAAGTCTCCTCCTGACTCATGAAGCACATGCAATGACACCAGAACAATCACAGGTCAGTGGGTGCAGAGTCTTGTGTATCCAGAGGCAGTAGAATGATTCTGGTACTGACAAGGGTCTCCCTATGACTCCTTGTTTCCAGAGATCAGGGTACATCAGCAGTATCCAGTGGCAGTAAAAGCATTTCAACACTGGTAGGGGTCTCCCCATGGCCTCCCAAGCATCTCAGCACTGGCAGGAGTCTCCACATGGTTTCTCTGGCCCCAGAGGTTTGGTTCCATCAGGGTAAGCCCATGTGGCTTGTCCTCTGGCTCTTCCACTCTCCAGGAATCAGGACCTATCAGCATACTGTCATCTCATCTTGTCAGTAGTTCATTCATCTCCAAGAAACTGAGTGGATGGTCTCTCTTCTCCAATTGGGATTTACCATGGGACTTCCCAGAATCCTCAAGAGAAAGCCCTGCCCACACAGAGGTCTCATTGGCTATCTTCAGATTGACAGTCTAGACTCCACCCCTACACCTACACTACTAGTGCAGGTACTGACACAAATCAATGACTGCCACAGAGGGTAAAGAAAACATACAGAAATAAGAGTAATTGCAAAGAAGGATATGAAAAATATCTTTCCTCAACCAAAGAAGATTGCATATATGAAGAAATTAAGAAACTGTATCAGCAAATATATAGAAATCATTAGCATATAAATTCAATGACATTCCTAAGGATATATCCATTTTCAGTAATCAAAAAAATCATCTTTTTAAAAGTACAAACATTATATGAAATGCTATCCTGATGGAGAAAAGTTATTCTCAATTTTAAAAAGAATATTTGCATGACTGTTAAGCTATAGTCTGTTTATAACTGAGAAGACACGATATGAAAAAAAATGATGCACCATCCGAAACCAAGTTTAAAACAATGCCTGTAATAGTTCTCTGAAGGTATTTCATGAAACATGGAAAGTTCATAGGTAATAACATGTGGCCAAATAAAACTAATACAAAAAGTCAAATACTGGCACAAGAATAAACAAATAGATAAATGGGGTACAAAGGGCTTTAAATCAACCTAAATAAGTGAGCATTGCAAATCATTAATGCTCTTGTTTGTCACCCACATGCTAGGATATCTGAATCATTCAGGAGGCCCCTAAGAAGAAATAGCTGATGATTTACTTCTAAAAAAGGAAGCATTGTAAATATTATGAAGAACAATTCCATTCTAACATATAGGAGTTGAGATGAGTCTGGATTGACTTAACATCAAATGATTAGAATTTAACCTCCTCTTACAGGAAAATGATGAACGAGAGATGTGACATTGCTAATGAATGGCCTATTTTATGGAAAAAAGTTAAGTTAGATCTTTTAAAACTTTATGAGAGAAAAATATTTTCCCTTTGAAATTTTAACAGTTTATAATTCACATATCATGTAATTCAATAGTTTAAAAATATTGAAAATGTTGCTTCCCATTTCCCCCCAACCTCGCTGCCATAACCCTAATAAACTACTAATGGACTTCAGGGAAAACAGTGCAGAGCTAACGGTATCCATATTGGGGGTTTCATGGCCATCATTGGGTTCAGAGTCTGGCGATTCAATGTCATATCTACGGCATGCAATTAGACCTCATGGCACTTCAGGGCCCACCCTTTTCCGGCCTAAGGGTCAACACACCCTGTGATGTCATTGTGCCACACCCACCCCGATACACACCACAGAGCTTTTGCCAACTGTGGCCTGGCATCAAGATCTCCTCAGCCTGTATACCTATCGCAGTGGTGGCTGTTCTGGATGTCACCTTATAGCCATTCTGGTGGGAGTGGGGCTTTTCCCGCTGTCACCTGGCACCCTCACCCAAGGCAGAGGGGCTTTTCTCACCAAAACCTGGAACCCCTCCTGCAGCACCAGAACTTTTTCCAGAGCAAGCCTGCACCCCTCTCCGCAGCTGTGTGTTGTCCCCCAATGGCCCATACTGTGCATTGCTTTTGCGATTCCATCAGCCCAGGGCATTCCTTACTCCAAGTAAAGTTGCAGCTTTATAGTGAGAGTGTCAGCCTCCAGGGAGACAGAAACACAACTTGAACTTGCAGCACAGCTGGTTCCAGATAGTTGTTAGACCAAATCTCACTAGCTTAGTGAACAAAAACATGGGGCTCCTTTCCTTGCCACAAGAATTAGGACGTATCATTTCAGGGTTTCTCAGCAACCTTCCCCGCCTCCAGCAAGGTAGCCAGCTAACAGTGAGTCCCCTTATGTCGACCACCTTCTGAACAGAAGTATCTCTTCACGGAGGCACCCATACTAATAGCCTATATCTATCTTGGGATTATAAATAAGAAGAGGAGATCTTGAAATTGTGCAGGGGCCTTCCGGTATAAACACAAGCAATTAAAGGTCTAAACTCTCTTACAACTATTCTGTGCACAGATCAGTCCCTCCCTCACTGAGGCCTGTGAGCTCCCATCCTCGTTGTGTGCGATCAGCCTGTCCAGCACCCCCTGATCATCCCACACACCTTGCCTGAGATAGCCACCCACGTCACCCTCTCATAGATAGCTCAGGATGTCTAGAGTCTGAGTCAACCTCAGTAAGATAGAGAGGCCGCTCGAATGTGCAGTGCAGCTGTTCCATGGTAGTTGTTGGCATCCTGCCCAGCAGAAACCACAGGGCTCCTGGACTCCCAGAAAAATGGCACTGAGTTCCATCAAAATGCCACACAGATAACAACCCACAACAGCAACCACTACAAGAAAAACAAAAGGCAATGTCTGAGGAGGACCTGAACTTAGTGATATGCATAGAAGAAGACTTTGAATTGCCACAGGGGAAAGAAAAACAAAAAAAACTTCAGCATGATGCTGAGTTATGCAGGATATCAGGGAATCAAGACAGAAAAGGGATGAAAAAAATAGGATAGAGTCCACTTACTGTAGAGTTAAGGGGAAATGCAGCAGAAGCAGAGCAAACAGTAAAAAGACTTTACCACCAGTCTGGAAGAGGCAGGGAATCATACAAGCGACCTCAGAGTTAGTCAGGTAGAATTCAACAAATGTGAAAGA
This sequence comes from Nesogale talazaci, assembly GCA_004026705.1. Lineage (NCBI taxonomy): Eukaryota > Metazoa > Chordata > Mammalia > Afrosoricida > Tenrecidae > Nesogale > Nesogale talazaci. The sequence continues at coordinate 88,081 of PVJH01002746.1, read as the reverse complement.
CAGTAAAACAACATAACCAAAGAAGCTAAAGAAAACCAAAGAACAATGAGTCGTGTGATGGTGAGGACTAATATTTGAGTAATTGGGGAATCAGAGCAAGGCACACCAACAAAATCTACAGCCAAGATAACAAGAGAATTCATGGAGGAAAACTTTCCCAATTTAGTGAAGCAGAATCAGACAGTCATCCAGGAAGCAGAGAGGATCCAATTACTCTGCACCCCGAGAAGAGCACACCAAGGCATATACTAGTCAAATTATCCAACTCTGACAAAAAGGAGGAAATCATAAGAGCAGCTAGAGAAAAATAATTGTGGCAGTCATGTGCTCATGTTAATTTTATGATTGAAATATAGGGGTGAAATCTAGCCTGGTAATCTGGAGATAGCCATTGAGTAGCCAATGAGGCCTTTGGGCATGGCTTTCTCCCAAGACTTCTGGGAAATCTCACGATATTTTCCTTGTGAAGATCAGAAGCTATCTTCCCCAGTTGTTGGGAGTTAGTCTTAGAGATGATGAGTCATGAAAAAGACAAGATGACAGCATCTGAGAAGCTGGAGGAGCCGACAGAGAGACCACACAGTTTTGCTCTGATAGAGCCAGACATCTGAAGCCGGGGTGGCCAGATGGAGACCTCTGCCAGTGATGAGTTGCTTCTGCTGTTGATGGACCCTGATCCCTGGAGGCGAGGTGCCCTGCCAGCACCAGGATTCTGCACCCACTGACCTGTGACTTTGTGAGTCAGAAGAAGACTTTATAGACTGATTTCGGGCATATGGGTTAATATTGGACTTATGACTTTGGACTGGGCTGGGCTGGGATGCTTCCTCCATGTCCCATTCATTTTGTATATAAACCCTTTCCTTATATTGATAAGTGTGTCTATGAAATTTGTTCCTCTAGTCTACCCGGATTAACACAATAATCATTCACATAAAAGAGTAAACAGATAAGAATATGCTGAGACTTATCATCATAAAACATGAGGGAGAGAAAATGAAATAGCATCTGCCAAATGTTGAATAACAATAATGGTAACCCAAGCATTCTCTCTTCTGTCAAACTTTTCATCGGGTAAGGGTTTTCCCAGATCAGGAAAAATTTAGAGAATGCCACAAAACAAAACAAAACAAAACAAAACAAAATGGCGCTACAGAAATTTCTTTCCAACTCACTTTGGTCGGAAGACAAACGTCGACAGAGCACAAGCATGAGACCACCACATAGTATAGCACTATTTAGAAGTCACAGCAATGAAACCTAGGCCAAGACATCTTTGACCCAATGGTCAAAATCAGGCAAGAATGAATCCACACACACATACATTGAACACTACTAAGCAGGAAGAGATGGAAATGCCTATCACAAAAGAATCTACAGATAGATAAAAGAACTCTGAACATGGATGGTCTGAATGCCCCCATCAAAAGACAACTGGATTAGGAAACAAAGCCCAGCAATCTGTTATCTGTAAGAGGTACATCTCAAGCTTATAGAGGAAAACAGGTTGAGGATTGAATGTTGTAGGGGTATGCTGAGATAGGAACTCTCATTCACTACTGATGGTCTTCTAGAGATATGTAGCCACTGTCAAAATCTATCTGGTGATCTCTAAGAAAGATGGAAATTGAGTTACCTTAAGACTCATAAATTTCACTACTACATATACCCAGAAGAAATAAGATACTGGCCATGAGCAGACATCTGTAATCCAATGTTCATTGCTGCTCAGCTTACAAGGAAATGGAATCAACGTACATTTCCATGTGAATTAAAAAATAAAACTCTGTTAAATACACATAACACAGTACTACGCATCCCTTAAAAACACTGAAGCAACTATGAGACTCCTTGTCTCATGGAAAGATATGGAGGGTGTTATGCTGAGTGAAGTTAGCCAAACACTAAAGGACAAGTACAGCATGAGTCTACTGAGGTAAGTTCAGACAACAGAATGGGCATGGGGGAAATGTACATACTGCACAGTTCCCAAGATGAAGACCAGGTAGAGTGGTAAAAAACATAATAAACATAATGATTCATATGTCATCAAAAAAGAGACAAAATAATTAAAGAAGCAGATAGCAAGTGGGCAGAAAGGCAAAACCCCCTCCTTATGCCTTTTCCACCCACAGAGGATGATGAAGAAAAAGAGATGGCAATGGGGGACGAGGGTACTAATCCACCCAAGAGAAGGGTATTGTGTATGTCTCCACAGGAAAGGGAGAGATTATAGACCTCATTCTGGTGCAGTAAGCCTGTGGGCAACGTTGCTGCTCTAAGGAACTCATTCCCAGAGAGGACTGCAGGTCTGGCCGCAGCTTGACACATGACACCTCCTCCCCATGTGACTACAGTGCTACGAAGCACAACACTGAAGACACACTTGTGGGAGAGTGACTTGCTTGAGAGCCCACATGGAGGCAAACCAAGAGTGCAACAGACCAGGAATGGGAGTGAAAGACACGAGCTCCTTGAGTAATCTCTATAGCAGACATCTCTATAGCAATCTCTATAGCAGGCTTGGTGTGTATGTGTGTGGGGGGAAGGGGAGATGGAGAGCGGCACTTAGCACCTCATATTATCTGTTTGGGGATATTCAAAAGGGGGCTGCACTGAAAGTTAGAGGTATAACCAGGTGGGGTGCAGCACTCGACCACTTCAGCCTTGACTTCATGGAGAGCATGCCCTTGGACATAAATGCTGAGGATTAAAAGTCTGTATAAGTGCTGTTAGGTAAGTGGGTTCTGGAACATGGCTCCATGAAAAAAAAAGCTGAATGAACTGATGGATTTTATCAGGACCTGCTCACTGTTTATCGTCTATTCAGGGTTGGTGCAATGATTAGACATGGGATTTGTTATATGAGCTCTTTTTGTTTGTTTGTGTTTTCTTTTCTGTCTGTTTTGGTGTCTATCTATATAAGATAGGCAGGACAAAGAATCCCAAGGAGATGGCAATGGGTTAAAGTTTGTAGGGAGCAGCATGAGCGAGATGAAGACAGGGGGAGCAATGAGCTAGTAAGTACAGGGATGGGGGAATAGCAAGGGATCTAAAATTGATGGTGATGAGCGATTAGTGTTCCTGGTCATGTTTGATGTATTGAAATGTATCCAAGAAGAATTACAGAGAAGTGAACAGTGGGTACACATTGTGGGATGGGAGGAAAGAAGAATAAGAAAATAAAAATTAAATATCTATACCTAAATATATAGGTATAGATATGTATGTATGTAAAGATATAAAGATATGTGTTTTTGCCTGTATATGTACATACACACATGCATATATGCAATAAGGAAGCTGATGGACTTTGGACCTCTACTTAAATCTTACCCCAATACAAGAACAGTTTGTTCAAATAATATGGCATTACATGATGATAACCTTCCCAACACCATTGTGGAACACAATATGGGTGTACAAGTACTTGTGGTGAAGAAAGATAATGGTGCCCAACCATTAAAATATTTAGGGTCTGGGGTCTTAAAGGCTTGAAGCTAAACAAGCAGCCATCTATCAGGAACGCTACAAAGCCCACATGAAAGAACCACACATGTGTGGGGGATCAGGAAGTGTCAATGGAATATGTATCAGAAGGTCAACAGTAAGTAAACAGATTGATGTGGAGGAGTGTAGACACAGTGGATATTCCAAACCCACCTGTAAGATAATTGGACAGTCCCTCATGAAAGTGCCACATGGAAAAGATGAAATTCCAGAGTGCAATATTGAAACACATAACTATCCTCTAGCTTTTAAATATTTTCTCCCCTTACTATTATGGTCTAAGTTTCACCTCATTAATCTTGTGAGTCCTGTGAATTAGGTTGTTTGCTGTATGAAATCCAAGATAGATAAACCCTTCAGAAATAGTAATGAGAGTAAGGATTCCCTGAAGATGCAGGAAGGGCATGGGGGTTGATAGCCATGATGACTGTATAACCCCACTCAAGGGGAACAAATAACCAGATTCTAGAGAAACAGATGGTTTGACTGGTGTAATGTTTGGCAATATAATAATTATAATAATATAATATAATATAATACAATATATATAATATAAAAGGGTTCCTGGGGGATAGGGTGGGGCAGGGAGAGGAAACCCCCATGGAAACTCCTGTGGGTTTCCAAGAGGAACTGATAATCAATGCATTCAAGAAGAAAGAAAATGATTTGAAAAATGATGACAGTAACAACTGTAGAAGTAGGCTCTCTCCTCCAGTCTTGGATTTTATTATTTATAATTAGTGGTGGCTCACCCAGGCTGTGTCCTCCTTCCATGTGGACTTAGCTGAAACATTTCACTTAGATGACTACTTGTTTGATGACCAGACTTTAATAGACCATATGCTATTCTTTCTGATACCTGAGCACTATCTGATAAATGCACCAGATTTTCATTGATCTCTTCATGGGGGCAATTATTGAGTGGGTTCACATTATAAGAAATAATTGTTCTTGGATTATGTCTAGGCTTAAAATCTATTAAAAAAATGTGTGGCTTATATATGTCCCTGGTCCATGCTAGAGATAGCCTTATCATTTTACTGGGAAGTAAAATGATTCCGTTGATAAAAAAAGAAAAAGATCCCACACACCCAAATTCATTACTATTGAGTCCATTCTCACAGGAGAGAACAGCTCTGCCCCTGGGAGTTTCGAAGAGTGTGACCCTTCATTGAAGTAGAGTCTTGTCTTTTTTCCATGAAGAGGTGAGCAGTTTCAAATTACTGACTTTTCACTAGGTGTCCAATGAAAAGCCCCTGTCCAAAGAGCTTCCTTGAATCTGAGAGATAATTTTGTTGATTATAGGACTCTTGTTTGGCAGCTTTTGTATTTCAGAATTCTAAATGCATCCATCCCTTGTCTTCTGACCTGCATAATTTCTACTGAGATATCCAAGCTTATCCTAATCATTTTTAATTTATGTGTTTTCTCCGTTCTTTCCCCCTGTGCCCTCAGCCTTCCCTCCTTTGCCTTGAAATCAGAGCGCTTGACTACAATAGATCATGGTATTTTTCTTAATGCAGTTATCCAACTTTAAGTTCTCTCGCCTTTTTGAATCATCATTTTCTCCTCATTTGGGGTTAGTGGAACTTTCTTCCACTCCTTCTCACGCTCTTTTATCTGTGGATTATTTTGCTTCTTTTTGCTCTATGATTCAGATAATATGTCAGTTCTTACTCTTAATGGTGTCTTATGCCTTGATCAGGCTTTCTTCTGATCCTTTTGCTTTTTTGTTGGTAGTTTCTGTCATCAGTTGTAGTCAGTCTGATTGTCCTTGAGCTCACTGGTTCAATTGAGTGGCCTAAATCTGTTATCTTATAATTTTGCAGATTTCATTTTGTTGTTGGGCTTTTAATTTTCCTCTTCCTTCCCTTGTTCTCATGAGTATTCTATCTCTTTATAGTACCTAAACATCACTATTCCTAACTTTATTTCTGGTAATCCCAGGACCTCTTTTCAGAATATTCCCTTTAACTTGGGTAATTTTTGTTAGTTCTTCCTCAATTTTTGTGGGTGTCCTGTGGTTGATTGCTGTTTCTGTAGGATTGTGGTACAGCTAGGAGTGTTGTGTAGGATGTTGGGTTGTGCACGGGGTGGGTGGCTCTGTCTAGTGATACAGGGGAGGTCGAAGAGGAGCTGGAAAATGGATGTTGTGGAAGTGAAGTAAGAGAGAGAAATATAGACAAGTGTAGAAAGTAGGAGGCAAGTGAGAACGAAAGTAAAGTAAAGATAGTAATAAGGGGCTTCCTGATTAGATGAAAATTTTTGTAAATATTCTGGAAATGTATTTTAACAGAGTTAATAAGAATTAATGGGTTTCATGGAAATGTATTATATGAGGCAAGGGAGAAACAGCAGAGATAGTCAGTGGGATTGCAGTCAGACATTATAAGATAGACTTAAGTGGGAATAGCCAACAGTACTATGTCTTTGGATATTAGCTTGATAATACATAGTAAAGCTGACCAATCTCATGGCACAGATTCCCCTTTTATACTAGATTTGGCTACTATGGAGAAACTTTGGTGCAAATTAATAAGTCATGTCCATACTGATCACTCTAACCAATTTACCCTGATATGCATCAATTGAAAAATAGATAAATAAAATCTGTAAATTCATACAACAAAGTAATATATGAATTTTAAAATAAGCAGTTGTATAGGTATGTATGTGGATAATGTTGTAGTAAAATTAAATAAAATAGTAAGTCATAGAATCTGTTAAAATCTACGCACCTATGTAGCTTATGATACATATAAGTAATATCTTGTTATTACAAAATTTATAATATAAAACCCAGAGCATAAAAAAAAGATGTTCAATGATTAAAAAAAATTATTGGGGGCTGATGGTAAGAGTAGTACAAGTTCCCAATAAAATGATCTAAACAAACAAACAAACAATAAACTCACATTTAAACAAGCATATTGTACAGGAATTTCAAATATATTTCAGTTGGCCCTTCAGGGTTACAGTGAGATATAAAGTTATCAGTAAGACATAAAGAATAGTATTTGTTAAAAACAAAACAGAGCAAAAAATAATCAAGAAACAAAAATATCACAGACAAGTAAAAGTATAACAAAACTTAGAAATCTCATGTAATCTAAGCAAATTCTTCCTAATTTGGCCTAATGAGACTTTGTCAGTGTTGCTAACAAGACAGACATAGCACAGTTTGTGTTTCTTTTATTTCCTCACTCACCATTCAGCAGAGGCTAATTAACAGTGAAATGACCAATACCCGGGAGCCAGAGGGAATGAAGGAGAAACAAAAAATCCCTAGGTAATTTACAAAGTAGATCATCAACTCCGGATTAATCAGGATTTGACTTTAATAAATATCTATTCACACAATAAAAATTAAATCAAATATGTAAAGTTGCTTTAGGGTTATTTCTCTTGAATCAATTTGGTGTCTGAGTACACAGAACCTCATGACTGTCATTCTCGGGACATAGGACAGAACATAGCTGTCATTTCCCTGTCCTTCAGCTTTTCAGCACAACAAATATGTATCTGCATTCATTTCTGATTTAAATTTGGAGTTCTTTGTAGGACTTTGTCCCTGGATGATGGAAACCATGAATGTCCTGAAAATCAGAAGGCTAGAGGTTAAAAGGCTTCAAAGGGTACCTCAGATGATAGGACTGGAGATGTGGGTCTACATCCTTAGTCACTGGATTGCCCAAGCAACAAGACTCTATTCTGACAGGAGGTCACAGAGCCAGGAACTGCTCCCCGTCCCCTGTTTGGTTTCATTTGTGCTTTCTTACTGGTTTTTAGGATTATATACACACATACATGTGTGTGTATGTTCGTGTGTGTGTGTGTGTGTGTGTGTGTCCAGAGCACATGGGGCTGTGTATATGCTCAAACTTTTCTCTTTGGAATCCTATAAATTAAAAATTGAGCAGCAATGAAGTCATAGCCACTCTTTGTTTGCCTGGCCTTTTTGTCATGCTACCTTCTCATGGATGAGCATGTTAGGTTCCAAGCAAGCAAAAATTCCATTCGAAAATGGAGGATGATCACATCCAAGGACAAAATGAACTGCAACCACATCATGACTTAACTGCTAACTCGCACCAGTACATCAGTGTCTAATCATACCATTATATATATGTGGCATTTACAAATCAAAAGTACTGCTACAGAATTAACCCTTATAATTATAGAGCACTTAATCATTTTTTAAATGTATTCACTTTTAATCCCATTTGCAGTCTTAAAATAGCTATTTTTTCTCATTTTATAGAGGAGGACACAGAGTCTTAAAAAGTTACGTGATTTGATCAAGTCCTATAGCTAATAGGCAACAGAATCCATTGAAATGTCAGTCTTTCGATTTAAGTGCATGCCTTCTTTAATGGAAGGCCTAATCAGAAATGTAGGCATTTTATATATATTTTTGTTGTTTTAATAATACTTTATTTGGTTTGGGGTGATAATTTACATATCAGTTTTGTTCCCAATTCAATGATTTCTATACAACTTGCTCAATGATATTATTGATATTATTTATAATGTGTGAACATTCTCACTATTTCCATTCTGGTTGTTCTGTTTTTATTATTCTAACTTGCTGGATCCTTACATTATCTTAGTTTTGAAGTTATTATTGACAATTTGGTATAATGTATGTTCTTTTTAAAAAGAGCATAATATTTAACAGGTGGATACAATTACTTTTGAGTTGATTTGGTCCTTAGCAACAAGGTGAATTCAAGAGAATTTTCAGTTCAAGATCAAATAGAATAGTCTCGGGGAGTCCTTCAGTCTCTTCCAGCCCAGCAAGACTAGCTTTCTTTGCTGTGATTTTTTTCCTTTTTAGGAGTTGCAAGTTCTATTCCATCTTCCCCCTCATTCTATCAGGGTGCATCAGTTTGGTCCTGAGTAGAATGGACTGTAGTGTTTGTCAGTATCCATCTACTAAATAATAGAGACTACGTAAATTGTTGACTAGTTTCTTCTTTGAGCATTTTCTTTTGCTCCAGATGAGGAGACACCAATAATTGTATCTTAGATACACAGTCAATACCCCAGACACTACTCACCAAACTAAAAGAGAGAACTTAATTATATGAACTATATTTTGCCAATTGATAAAGATGTCCCATGAGACTCTGGTCCTAATGCTTCAAACCCAGCTCCAATTCTGCAAGATTTTTAGTTATCTAGGTATCCATATCTGTGTTGCTTATGTACTTTATTATATATGTTAATATATGTGCACACAGCCACATACATGTATACACATGTGCTTTGCATATATATTTATAGATACATTATACATACATAATATTTATACACACACTTACCTAGGAGTAGAATTACTAGGTCACGTGGTAACATGTACACTAGTTTTGTGAAAATCACACTCTGTGTTCCAAAAGGACTATACTGTTTCACATGCCACGTGAAACAGCCATGGATGAGGACTCGAATTTTTACACACACCTTCTGAGACTTGTTATCTTTCAGTCTTTGTTTGTATATCTTAATGTTGGTCATCCTACTGGGTATAATCCAGTGACCAGCTTTTATTTTGATTTGCATGTTTCATATAGCCCAGAACATGAAACATCTTTGGGTGTGTCTGTTGGCTGCATATTAATTGTAAAGCTGATGTGTCTCATCAGTATATTGAGGAAAGAACCAATGAGATAGTGTCACCTCACTCTAGCGTACAGGGTGACTATCAGCTGGAATCCCCTCTAGCAATGAGCAGTAGGAGCCGAGGTAGTCTTAGGATGATTAATATATCTACTGAAAGATGCTATAGACTGGAATAAGTTTTGATAACTACTACTTGTCATCCTCCTATTTCAACAAACTCAATAATGGTAAGATACACTTTTGTAATGTATAATTTTGAAAACAAGTTCTCACTTCAAGGGCAGGATCTCATTCACTTTAAATATGGATTTCTATTCCTATATATTGACACCCACATCTATAAGTTTAAAGAAATAGATGTAGTTATTGTAACATATATGACTGTTAAAGGAATATTTTCTGATAATTTCTATTTACTGAAAAATGTTTACCATCCGTGTGATGGAAAATCATGAAAACGCAAAGAATGGTTGCTCAAGATGTCGATTAAAACAATAACGATGAATTGTCCATACATAGCTAAGCTTTAAGTCATTCCTTTTAACATGGAGTTCTCCTTTTGAGTTTTACTCATAGTATGTTTTTTATCTTATTCAGGATTCAGCTTCGGTCATACTTTATAATAAAGCCCATAGTAGAAAATCCATGAGATGGACTCTGATGTCTTGATGACTGTTTTGACAATTGCAATGGGCTTACACTGGGACACAGCTATGAACCACTGCTGTGGATTTCTGTGTATTGAAAGAAGCCCACACCTTCCGTCTTGGGAGAGTTACATCAGACAAGGACACATAGTGTAATGTGTTTGAGAAAGAGGCGAAGACACTACCACAAAAGAAACCACTGTGGTTAAAATCCCAAAGGGTGGACTGGTGCTCTAACGATTCCTTTTTATATCTCTAATTGCTGCAATTCCGTGGGTGAAAGCAACATACAATGCAGTGAGAAGGAAAATGTGAAGTACTTTTGTTTCTAAAAACATCAGTGAATAAACTATAAGAAGACTAAAAAGCAGGCAAGTGATTGAGTGGGGAGGCGCAGACTTATTCCCTTGACAGCCCTTAAAAGATGGGAAGGGAAGAAGCTGAGTGTGGACTGTAGATAAAATATTTACAAAACAAACCCCACAGGCAATAATAATTGAACATTTCATATTTTGACTTATTCAACTTTTATGATTTAATTTTTTTCTTCATTGAGTTTAACTAAACTTCCCCCAGGGTCACAGCCTTGAAAACTTTGAAAAAAATGAAGCGGTTCTGTCTACCAGGCAGGTTTTCACGGTTCTCTGCAAACTGCTGTACGTGTTTTGTTAAGATTTTTTTTTCAAGAGCTGCTATTCAGCATTTTCAAGGTAACTGCTGCTCTATTAAAAATAAAATATTTAATAATTTGGAAAAGTTAGTGACTTGGGGCTCAAATAGGTCTTTCATGCACTATGCTAATATTTTCTTATAAAATATGAATAACGCCTTAATATCTGCATCGACATGGAGTCCAAAATTTTTTTAAAATTCTGAATGGAGTCCTGTTTTCTGTGTAATTTTACATATGTACCTGATGTTCTTATGAATTAAAAGATCTCCCAAATCCATTCTTTTGAAACTTCATTAAACTCATAGTTACTGGGAGCTCTGAGATAGGTAATATGCCATTTATTAAGAGGATCAGATCAGTGTCAAGGATAAGATGACTTAATATGGTCTTCTTAATTATGGATCCACATGCATCTATTTTACCAAATCGTCCCAAATGAATTTCTGTATGTCGTGATGGAGACACAGTCTGTCGTAGATACTCTTTTGGTGAGGATGCTGCTGTTCTTTGCTGACACAGTGAAAGAGAAGTAGAAGAAAGAACCGGTGATGAACTTCATTAAAGTTTACAAGTGCTATCAGTCTCACACTCATTTTAAGTGGGTGTTTGCAAAAGTGTGAAGGCTGTTGACAGTTTTTAACAATCAATAACTGTGAAGGGAAATGTGACATCCTAACAGAAAGTGACGGATTTTGCTTGTCTTTATTTGAGTGAAGTGCTTTCAGATGGATTCCTACCTCTACTTTTTTTCCATCCATGATTTTCATTTGTGTGTAAATAGATGAAAAAAAAAAACCCTGTAAAATGATATGTTAATCTGCAGACAAAGGTGGTTCTCCAGTAGAGGGGGGGCGTGGGTAAGTTTTAACACATCGACCTTGTGATAAGATTTGTCACAAAGGCTTCATTTCCTTGTCTGTGTATCTCTCACCTCCACAAGAGCCCTACTTCCCATTGCTCACAGTCTCCTCCTGATGGTTGCTGGGACTTCCTCCTTGGACGCTGAAAAATCAACCTCTACTAATAAGACAACACAGAAGACTTGGAACTTGGTTAGTTTCCCTGGATGACGCAGCCAGCCTCTCTCTATGGAAGCTGTTCCTGGGTCGGGTGCTGTAGTTCCCTTGAAGCATTGCACTGGCTTGCCAAATATCTTAATGACTTTTCTCTCAGCGGTTGGTAATGGTGAAATGTTATTCCAGCAACCCTAATGTCTCTCATAAAGCAATTGCATACAATATGTACTGTACTTCTATTTTAGTGAGCTCTTCTGTCAGAGCCGTGCCATTTCCTACAAACGGCGTGGCGGGTCTTCAAGTGTAATATTGCAGAAAGAGTGAAGAAATGCGTGATTAAAAATGTTCACTGAGAGTGGACCATTTAACGCCACCCAATGCTGCAAAATAAACCAGCCTTCCCCTATGTCGGCGCTCATCATATAAATGACAGTTCTGTGTGGTCATTTAATTTTATGATCTCAATTCTCGCATATATTGCTCACATAAATACAGAGTTCTCCTGCAGGGAGGTCTGCTGGGGGTTATAAAATCAGCGAGACCTCAACGGGTTCAAATGGACATCTTTTATAATTATTGCTATAAAATTTCTTGACAATGCATTTTGTTGTCCAATGGCGAAAGAAGATGTTTTTTTCCAAAAGAATGGTTTTCAACAAAGAACGTAACAGAGCCTGGGAATTTGTTACTGTACGCACTCATGTTAAAAGTACCTGAGTCTCTCACACCGACAAGAGGCCTTTCTGCTCTTTGGAATACTTTTTAAAGCCTGTGACTTCCAGTCCAAAGGCCAGGAAGGTTTGAATTGTTTTCTGGTTTGATGAGGCAAGTTGGAATATCTAGAGGGAAGGGTTAGTCTGCTGTTAAGTGTAATTAAAATCTATTTACAAGGATTCCTTTCAGGGTCTGTTTCCCACCTCAACCCTTTTCCATCCACAAATATATTTTCATTAGTATGTAAATATATGAAATAAGAAAAGGGGAGGGAAAGGGTTCCATAAACACAGGAGAGGAAATGGTTTAGGGAATAGACTAATCAGTTTTGAAAATAGTACCACTAGCATTGCCCGAAGGACACGATTGCTACTCCTTACTTCCTCGGAGTCATGTATTTGGCATCACTAAGAAATTAATGTGGTAGGTTTTTCCTACAGTGCATTGGGACACATTGATTACCTCTAGGATTTTGTATTTCCTCTACAATAATACATTGTAATTATTGTTGTTTTGTGTGACAAGTGTTATAATAGCACACTCATTGGGTTGGGGTGTTTATTTCCTATTATTGTCCTTCAACTACTGTAGCAAACATAGCATTTTTTAAAGTGTCCGTGTAGAAATGCAATACTCACTGGTGTCGCATTTACTTTGTAGAGCTGCTGCTGTGGGTGTCTGAGATGGGCGATTTTTATAAGAGTGGGACACCTCATCTTTCTATTGTGGAGTGGCTGGTAGTTTCTAAGTGGTGAGCACAAGGTTACCAATTCCACACATGATGTACTACACCATCAAGGTCGTTTGCCTCCTCCTCAATGTACAATATAAAACAATCTATTTGATGTATTTTTATTTTAAATTGTAAGAAGTATTCAAATTTCTTGATCTATAACAGCAGTTCTCGCCCTGTGGGCTGGGACCCCTTTCCAGGTTGAATGACACTTTCACAGCGATGTCTGCTTCCTAACAGTAGCAAAATTATAGTTATTCAGTCACAACAAAAATATGTTTATGGTTGGGGGGGGGTCACCAGAACACGAGAAACTGTATTAAAGGGTCAAAGCAATAGGAAGGTTGAGAATCACTGGTATAGATGGAAGAGAAGTGGCCTTGAGTCTTGGTTGCAGTCTTGGAGAGGAAACGAGAACACAGAGGTGGAAATGAGTGAAGAAAGCATGTCTGTAGGATGGGCAGACTCTAGGGTTATTTGTACATAGGTCAGTTCTTCAGTTCTTTTTATAGTTAATATGCCCTTTGCCTCTACTGTTCTGGTGTCTCTCTGGCAGTGCTGCCTGTATTAGGATGGACACTGAGCCTTCTTCAGCTCTCACTACTGAAGTCTACATGTATGGATGTCTATGTAGAATAAACTTAAGCAAAAGAGTGGACTCCATGCCTCTCATCACAGTGGTTGATTGGTTCAGGGTGGACAAAGGACACTGTGTTGTTAACTCAGTGCAGTTTAGAACTTTTCAACAAATCCCTGAATAGGTAAGTGGAATCAGGGCTTCTGTGATAGCTGAATTTAGAATTGTGAGAGTAGAAAGTTCCTTTACTCTCATTTTACTGGCCAGTAGGGACTGACACATTAGCGATGAAGAACAGCAGTGAGAGACTTCATTGAAATCTTCACATGAAATCTTCAGATTAACATTACCTAAAGCTAACCTACCTTAACAAAAGTAAGGTAAGATGTTTCCTGAAACATGAGGATGAGCAGACCCTAATTAATTCATATATTCTTTAATTTTCTTATTAAAACTAACAATTGCTTAATTTTTTTTCAAACCCTTGTGTCGAGGGCTGACTTTCCATAATTTGCAGTGAGGGAGTCGCTCTGCTATACACAAAAACCTGACCCCGAAGCAGGTCACTGCAAACAATTACTTTTTTTTTTAATGTAAAGCACTTCAAGATTACCCAAAATCCTTCTCACAAACACCTTCTGGAGGCAGATTCCATTTTAATCTCTGTGTCTCTAGTGTATCAGCAGCCAAAGGCACTCTTATTCAATAAAAAAATCGTGCTGACATAATACACACACACACACACACACTTATTAACCAACTTTCAGTTGTCAGGTTCTCTGATAGATACTTTGCCAGTCTGAGGTCTCTAGAGAAACAAAACCCAACTGTTCTGCTTATGTGTAGAAAAAGATGGTAATTTACATCAAGAAAGTAGGTTATGTAGTAATAGAAGCAGATCAAGTCCAGTTCAGTTCAAGCCCATAGATCAGATGCTAGGCTGGAGGCTTTTCCTGGCTTGAGTAGGAGCTGAAGCTGATGATCCTGAATGCAGGAATGCCACAGGCTAGTAAAGGCAGAGGTGGATGCACCCAAAGTCTGCAGGTCAGACCACTGACTGCAGAGAGAAATGAATTCAACATCAGCAGGCAACAGGGGAGATCACTGACACCTCTCAGGGATGACAGGCAACACAGCAAAGTGTTGACTCAAGTACAAAGAATTGGACAGATGTGCATCAAGGCCAGAGAGGAGAAAATTTTCTTCTCCACAGTGCCAATTTATATAGTAAGAAGTCACACCCCAAAGAAACTTCCTTCCAATTACCTTATGAAGAAGATAACACCCCGTGCTAATCTTCCCATAACTCCTGGGATGCTCACAGCAGATTCCACCATAGATTTGATTACCTTATAGTAGACCTCATTACAGAGGGGGGCACAATTGCCAATATATTGGTACTCTTGATCCAGCCAAGTTGAGATAACTCCTAGCTAGCACAGATACTATGGAGGCTTGCTATAGAAATGTCCCTGTTCTCTTTCTTCTCAAGGCTGAATGTGATTGAAGAAACAGGTGGAATAACAGTTAAAAAAAGGGAAGAGTAAAAGAAACATTTAGAAAGACTTCAAAGGAGACTGAGGCATTATATGGAAGATTTCTATAGTCTTTTCAATTAAGAAAATTAAAGTGGATGTCTGAGAAATAAGCAGAAAAGATGTGAAGTACAATTTGGCCTTAGAGCAAATGAGAAAGTTTAGAGTCAATATAAAACATGGCAATTTACAGAACCTCAAATATGTGCAGGCTTATTTGAACATAGAGAAAGACGTTTAACAGAAGGACGTGGTAGAGAAAAGGAAAAAATGGGATGGAAAAAGTGTAGGTGTGGGATTAATTATTCTTGAAGGGTAGTATGGTAAAGAAAAATTTGAGTTTCACTCTTAAAACAACAAAATTAAAGAAAATTAAAAGCCAATTAGGTTTTATGTATGGGGTGCATAACCAGATTTTGACTTTTCTGATAAAAATAGTTTCACATTTAGGTCATCTAGACTTTTTCAAAAGAATTATTGTGATAAGAATAGGTGAATTATTATAATACTTGAGGAAGACTACTATAATAAGAAGATTGCTTCAAATATGAAATCTTCAAGTGTTTCATTAAATTGTTTTTCCCTCATAGAAACCCTATTGCATAGCAGAACTGCCCACACAGTTTCCAAGAGCACAATCTTTACAAATACAATGACTGATGGAACCCAAAGGAATTGGTTGACTTACAACCATATTTGTCAGTAGCATATGATCAAGAATTGATGTAAGTGAAGAAAGAAACCCAAAATACACAGAAGAAACAGGTGGAAATAAGACTCCAGGAGTCAGAAGAATGCCAAGTGAGATGTTTCAACCAATCTTTGTAGTACTGGATGAGAACAATCACCTATGCAAAATAATTTGGAAGGCAGTGACCTGGCTAACCAGCTGGGAAAAATCCATGTCTTCCAAAGAAATATGATGCAACTAGAAGTGGAAACTATTGAACTGTATCAGTAACAGTATATGCAAGTAAATTTTTGCCGAGTGTAACTCAAACATGGTTCTAGCAGTACATAAGAAAGAACTATATGAAATAAAAGTCTAATTCAGAAAAGGAAAGGGAGGGAGCATGTGTGAATCTGGGTAGACTAGAGAAGCAAATTCATAGACACGCATATGTGTTTAAGAGAAAGGTTTATATAAAGGATAATTGTACATTAAGAAACAATCTCAACCCAGTTGAGTCAAAGCTCATAAATCCTATATTAGCCCAATAGGTTTGAAATCCTCTTCATACACATGAAGTACAGGCAATGACACCAAATGCAGGACAATCACAGGTCAGTGGGAGTGACGTCTTGTGACTCCAGTGACCCTGTAAGCATGTGAGCACTGACAGGAGTTTCTCTTTGGCTTCTCCAGCTTCAGATCTGGTTGTATCAGGGTAGGTCCATGTGGCTTCTTCATCTTAAGGAATGAGCACAGTTCCAAATGTGTTGTGTCAGCTGCAGTGTCTCCCAGGGAATGAGTAAATAAAAGATACTGTCTCCTGCTTCCAAGATGGAATACAAGTATGTCAAGAGAAGGGCATGTCCACACAGAGGCCTCAATGGCTATGATCTGTTCAACAGACTAGACTCCACTCCATTCACTCATAATCCTCTTCAATTGACACTAGATTACAAAACTACCACTGAGGGCTATCATTGATATCATCTTTTTGAAATCAAGAAAGGCGTGTGACAAAGTTGTATTCTTTCATTTCACTTAATCTGTGTGCTGAGCAAATAATCTGAGGAGCTGAACTACAGGCAGAAAAAATATGTCATAAGGGTTGGAGAAAGACTTCTTAACAGCCTTTACTATGCAGATGACAAAAGTTTGCTTGCTGAAAATGAAGAGCCTTATTGATGAAGATAAAAACATTGAGTATAAAGTAGATAATGTAACCAATGTAAAGGAAACCAAAATCCGCACAATCAGACCATTAGAAAACATAATGGTAAATGGAGAAAAAAATTGACATTGTCAAGAATGTTGTCTTGCTTGGATCCACAATCAATGCTCATGGAAACAGCAATCAAGAAGAAAGCACATAATTATATGGGGTAAATCTGTTGCACAAGACATTTAAAGTGCAACAGAGCAAGGATGTCACTTTGAGGACTCAAGTCTGGCTCAAGTCTGAGTCTTTTCAATTGCCTCATATTCATTTGAAACCTGGACAATGAAGAAGGAATACTGAAGATGTTATGCCTTTAAATTTTTGGTATTGGCAAAGAATATTGACTATACCATGGATTTCTAGAAGAAAAAACAATCTGCCTTGGAAGAAATACTGCAAGAATGCCCCTTGAAAGCCAGGGTGATGAGACTTCATCTCACAGACTTGGACCCTGATGGCATAGTGGATTATTGCTCTGGACTGCTAGGCATTAGACTCTTTCCTTCCATAAAGATTTACAACCTTAGAAACTCAGGGACACCTCTACTCTGTTCATTGGGTCACTATGAATCTGAATTAACTGAATGAGAGTGAATTTGGTTGTTTTTTTTGGGGGGGGTTACATTTTCAAGAGGAACCCTTTGTTGGAGAAAGCATCATGCTTGCTGAAGTAGATGGTTAATGATATGAACTCGCATAAAGATTAGCCCAATGGTCCCAAGCAATATAAGGGTGGTATAAGCCTGGGTCATATTCTCCTCCATTTGTGCATAGGGTTGTGATTAGCACCGAACTAAGTCAACAGCACCTAACAAGAACAGTGGTCAATAAAATCAGACTGCCAATTATTTCTCCTGCAGAGTGATTGGTTGGTTTAGTAACCATTAACATTTCAATTAGCACCCACGTGCTTGACCACTGTACTCCTTAAGTGCCTGAAAGGTAATGTCTTGGGCCAGGTGGTCTAGAGGAACAAAACAGTGACACTATCTATGTACAAGGAAAAGCATTACATTAAGGAGCAACTTTACATCAAGAAGGCAATTGAGGCCGGTGCAAGTTAAGCCCCTAAACCTGATGCTAGCTAGTCCCTCTTCAAACTCAGAGAGATTCAGGCCGGTGAGGCAGAAAGGTCAGAGTGCTAGAGATTCAAGACCAATGGGAACATGAAAGGGCTCACGTGGACAACTCCTGAAGTCAGAGTCTCAGTGAAGTCTCAGTGAGCAAGAAGGTGACATGGCAGTTCCCAGAGCTCCTCACTTCATGTAAAAGACTACATCCCCAAAGATGTGCCACCAACCTACCACTTGATGGAGAGGTTGGACTCTACCTCAAACCTGGAGTGTCTAGCTGTGTTAGTCTGGGTAAACCAGAGGAAAAAATATCATCGACACTCATATGTGTGTAGGAGAGAACCTTATATCAAAAAACAATTGTACATTAAGAAAACATCCCAGCCCAATCCAGATCAAGTCTATAAGTCTGATATTACCCCACATGTCAATAGTAGATCCTAATTTCCTCTTTAGACTCATGCAGCCAAACAATGATAATGCAGGAAGAACACAGTCCAGTAAGGTATAAAGGCTTGTGGATACAGTGGTGATGGAAGCATCTCAATGCTGGCATGGGTTTCCACATGGCTCCTCCAAATCCTGGACTCTGCCTCTATCAGCATAGACCTATGTGGCTTGTCAGGAATGTCTTGCAGGGATTGAGTGCTTGTCCCACCTCCAGTGAGATATTTATCTCCTTAGTGCCTTCAAATAAGGTTATTAAGCTGCGGTCTGATTGACAGACTAAACTCTATCCCTTCACCCTTTTAGTCTCAAGTTGAACAGAGATTATGTAACTACCATACTCATTGTCATAAAATCATCCAGCTACCATAGATAAGAAAAGATGGGCTTTTGTTTTATAGGAACAGGTGGATAAATAGAGAAGGAACTATATGTGGTTGTTTGGATGGGCTGTGGCAAAGTAGGGTGAATGGGGAATCAGACTTGATTGACAAGAGTCAGTTCTTGGTAGTGACCTTTAAGGAGACTAGTATTCTGATTCATGCTAAAGAATGGTCAACGTATAGAGGACAGGGGAAGAAAGAAATTCCTTTTAAGGATCAGCTATGGATTATGGACCTGAACTGTTTCATTTCAAGGTCATCTTTGCAAACCCATCCTTTGTTCAACATGAAAGCTGAGGCTGTCTTCTTTTGTAAAGATTTATTCTCAGAAATCCTACATAGAGTGACAGTGCTTTGGAATTGACTCTTTTGAAGAGGGTTTGGTTTGGATTTCTTTGCAGTAAGTCATATGCTAGACTGCAAAGTAGGAATCATGATAGATCACTTAAAATTCCCCATGTTCCAGTAGTACACATTTAAAATGCTAGGTTTCACTTTGGTCATACTATAGAGAATACTTGGGAATCTGTTTCCCTCTGGAATAGTCAGGGAAGGTCAGGCAAGGATCACACACCATTTTCTTCTCATGCAAGCAAAACCCAGATCAAAATATGGTGCCATCATTTCAGACAATGCACATTTTGCCAAATTTCAGCACTAATCTGATCCTGCTTTATTACACATAAATTCCTTTTTCTATTTTTAACTCTATACAAGTAGAATCATATGTTTTTTTTAGGGAGGTCTGTTTTTTTCTCTTAGGTTTATATTTATGAGACTCGTTTTGATTGCTTTACCTTAGTGATCTGTGTGTTCTCAATGCTGTAGAGAAATCCCTTGGGTGAATATATTTACTTATCTACTATTAATGAGTATTTTCATAGGATTCAGATGGAGTTGTGTAAGCAGTGCTCTTAGGCACATTTAAGAAGTCCAGGTGGCATAGTGGGTTGCAAGTTTGACTGCTAACTGCCATATCAGCAGTTTGAAATCCCCAGCTATGCTGCAGGAGAATTAGGCTCCTCCTATAAAGATGTAGAGTTTCAGAAATCCACAAGGTCACTTTTACTCTGTCCTATAGAGGACCTATGAGTCAGATTAAACTCCATGGCAATGAGTTTGGAGTTTTATTATGTGCATATATGTACCATGTTATGGTATACCAATTAATACCAATTACAATTCATTAATTGTAAAATGAATGTGTTTTAGTCAATGTCTTTCAGACAGATGGACATGTGTATGAATACATATACACATATATGAGGAGTCTTCCAAATGTTCTGGTAAACATGGAATTAAAAGCTTATACATTTTTAAATAATCTTTTTGAAGCCTGACAAATACACACATTCTATCAACTTCTTCATCCTGAAATTGATCAGGCATAAAATCAAGATGTATTGATAATTACTGATGATTGGAATATGAAAGCTGGAAACCATAAGGAAGTATAAGCATATATAAGAAGAGAATGTGACCTTCCTGATTGAAGTGAAGCTGGAGATTGTATGATAGAATTTTTCAAGACCAATGACATTCATAGAAGATACTTTAACTGGTCAACTCTTGAACTGACTCATATGCTCATCAGCAATTTCAGATAGAAACTGAGATAATTAAAACCCATGCATAAAAGTCTCATTTTGATTTTGAGTATATCTTATATGAATTTAGACTTTCAAGTTTTTATTATATGGGCATACATTTAGATTAGTTCTAAAAACAGATTTGAGATGCCCAAATGGCAGAGAACCAGAGGAGTTCTGAGGTGACAACAAGAACATCATACTTGAAGAAAGCAAAAAAATGGAAGAATCATTCTAAGTAGAAAAAGAGACTGAAATGATTGTCTTAAAAGTGATGAAATAAAGAGATTTACATAAATTTCCACAGGTGACCTAAGACAATAAGTTACTGTAATGGACGTATGCAAAGACCCGAAATTCGAAGACCAAAAGGGAGGAATGCACTCAGCATGTCACAGACTAACAGGACTGGAAGGAAAGACTTTGAGTACAACACTGAAGGATTTTATGGACGAATTACAGGATGCTATATGGACACAACAATGTCAAAGACGATAAAAGTGGGAGAGGAAACACAGAGTAACTGTATCAAAAGAATTGGTCAATATTCAACCATTTCAAGAGGTACCATGATTAAGAGCCAACGGTCCTGAAGGAAGAACTTAAGCTACACTGACAAAATTCAAAAGTTATTGCCATCAAGACAATTCTGGCTCACAGTAGCCTTATAGAAAGGGTAGAACCACAACTTCCAGAATTGATGCAACAACAACCACAGCATTGCAACAACTAAATTCAGTGCAAGAGGTGTTTACTTCTCTATGCCAACAAATTTGGACTACCTTGTAGTTCACTCGAAGAGATCTATAGTTATGCCTCTTTCAAAGAGCGGTGAACCAAAAGAATCCTTTTGTTATTAAAAGAAAATATTAATAACACATTTATTTATCGCAAATTTAACATTGATAAAGATGAAGAAAATATTTCTACAGCAGAATATTTACTTGGTATAGGCAGAAATTCAAGCCAGGTTTCAAAGAGGACATGGCATGACATTGTGCACATCTTGGCTAGAAGTTTCCAAATACCAGAAACAGATTTACATGTGTTACATTGACTCTGCAAAGGTATTTGACTGGGTGGATCATAAAAAGCTGTGGGTGAAGGATAAGAATGCCAGAGCACTTACTTGTGCTCATGTAGAATCTGCATCTAGGCCAAGAGAGAGTGATTTAGAGCAAAGGACTATGATATGATTTAAAACCAGGAAAGGTTAATGGGAGGGTTGTATTCATTTACCATTTGAATTCAGTCTGTATGAGCAAAGCATCTGGGAAACTGGACTATATGAAGGAGAAAATAGCATCTAGTTTAGGGCAGGCCCATTATCAGCCTGTGGTACTTGCTTTGGTGATTATATAATCTGGTATCAACCAGAGACTATAAGAGTGAAGGAGAGGTGGGGGTTAGGCTATCAATTGGGTCAAACTTGATGACCTCATTGGAGGTGCTATCAAGCTAAATAGCTTACTGGAGGCCAGACACACTCTCCCTAAGAGACATTTCTGTTGCCAAGTCATATAGAGCTATGCTGATATAGCTGAAGCCCTAGAACTGGAGCTACCATGTGAAGAACCATGCTAGTGCTGAAATATTTCCAATCCCACTGCATCCACAAGACTTTCCACCCGCTGGTCTATGAGGTTCCTGCATTCTGTGTTACTGCATGTGCTATGCTAGTCTGAAGAGGAATTTACAGACTAGTATCAGACATGTGGGCTAATATCAGACATATAGATTTTATGTGGACTGGATTGAGGTGTTTTCTTAATATACAAATACTTTTAGATATAAAGTTCTTTCTTACACACATGTGAGTGTCTATAGATTTATTTCTCTAGCCTATAACACACTTGCTTAAAGCCAAGAAAACTTGAAGTACTTAAGAATGAATTGAACAATAAAGCCACTAGCATGAAGTAAAAATCAATGCAAATAAATGTAAGTTTTCTACAACAGAATCAATAGACAATATCTTGATTAACTGAGAAAAATAGCATTTTTCAAAGACTTTCTTTTACTTAGATCAATAATCAATGTTTATGGATATAGCTGTGAAAATGCAATTTGTTGGGCAAATCTGCTTCACAAGACTCTTTAAATTATTAGAGCACAGAGATGTCACTTTGAGAATTTATGTGACCTGGCCCAAGCCATGTATATTCAATAGTTTCATATGCATGTGTGATCTGGGGAAAGAATAAGAAAGGCCCAAGAAGAACTGATGTATTTGAATGATGATGTTGGGAAAAAATATTGGATGTACTACCATAAGAAGTAAAGCGAGAATGCTCCTGGTAAGTGGAAGGAGAAGATTTCATCCCACTTATGTTGGACCTGTTATCTGGAGAGAAAAGTTCCTGGAGAATGACATCTTGTTAAATGCAGAATAAGATAAAAAGAAAAGGAAGACTCTCAGTGAAATGGATTGACACAATGACTGCAAAAATAGGCTCATACATAACAATTGTGAGGTTGGTGGAAGACCACGCAGCATTTTTTTTTCTGTTGTATATTGGGTTCCTATGAGTCAGAATTGACTCTACAACATAGATAACTTTATATGGGTGGGGCACCTCCCAACAAATATGAAAAAAAAAACCACACTACACTTACTGGAGCTACACATTTTTCCTGCTAAGCAAGCATTGAGCAACACACTCTGAGTTAGTACACCCAGTGGCATCACCTGGGAAAGTTCTCTCTGATGACAGTGAATTTTTTGTAAAATAATTTTTTTTAAACTTCAATTTTTATGATGGCCAACTTAAGAGAATAGCATGTGGCCATGGAAATTTATTTCCTACTCAGGAAAAAGGGCCCCATAAACTGTGGTGATATTGAATACAGTGTACAAGGACAGTGCTGTGGCAAAAATTCAAGTGTATGAGTGCTTTTCTTATTTTATAAAAGGATGAAACGTCAATTGATGACAAATTTTGTTCTAGACATCTGTCAGCTTCCAAATGGACACAAATGCCAACTCCTAGTGCACTTGGAGTTCATTCCCTAGGGACAGACAGTTATCAAGCATTCTACTTAGAGGTTATAAAAATTTGCAGAACAATATATGACAAAAAAAGGTATGGTTTGTGGCAGATGGGGGACTGGTTTTGCCACCATGACAATGTAACTGCTTATGCAGTCATCTCAGTTTGCAAGCTTTTGAGGAAAAAAAAGTATACCTTTCTTGCCCCTACACCTTACTCACCTGACTTTGCTCTGTGTGACTCATTTTTGATTCAGTGAATGAAGAGATACCTGAAAGGACAGAGAATTGACAACAGAAGAGGTGAAGACAGAAGCAAGGGACGTGCTGTAAGCTATCCAAAGAGATGAGTTTGAAAAGTGATACCAAAAATGGAATAGCAGATTTGACACATGCATTAAGTATAATGGAGAGTATTTTGAGGATGATAAAGTTATTTTGTAAAAAAAAAATTAAATACATAGCTTTGTAAAAAACATTCCAGACGCTTTTTGATACCTCCTCATAAACAAAATGAAACATCATGCAATCCTACACCACGCTCACAATTGTTCCTATGTTTGAACACATTGTTGCAGTCTCTCTAGTAATCCATCTTATTGAGGGCCATTTGTTTTTTCATCGCCTCTCTATCAAATACCATGTCCTTCTCCAGAGACTGCTCTCTCCTGATGGTATGTTCAAAATACATGAAATAAATTTTTACCATCTTTCCCTTTAAGGAGCATTCTGGCTGTATATCTTCCAAGACTGATTTGTTTTTTATTTTGACAATGTAGGGTACTTTCAGCTATATTAAAAATGAATTAATTATTCTTGTCTCTTCACTAGTGTCCAGTATGTCAATTCTGTCCTTGTGATGTTCTCAAAATCCAGTTGGTCGTATATCCAAGGTCTTATTTTGGATAGCGTAAAATTGTTCTCCTGTGGCGTCACTGGAGGATTCAAATCATCTACCATTCAAGTAGCTTAACCACTATCTGATCAGTGCTTCATATGTATAAGTGCTTCCTATATATAACTTAGTATGCATTAGCCTCTCTTTGAGGGGCCCTAGTAGGATAAGTATTGGACCACTAATCACCAGGGTGTGACTCATGAACAGTTCTCTGGGGGGTCGTGGGTGAAAAAAGGTAATCTGTTTCTGTAATATCTCATAACATCTTTAGGAACTTCCAAAGTGGCTCTGATTTAGAATCAATTAGTATCAGTGGAGCTTCAGGCATTAGAAATTGATTACATGTTTCCATACTGTTTACATTATGACCTTTGATGTCAGGGTATGTAACAGTGTTAACATTTTTTATCACATTTTCTGTGCTATATTTTGTACTCCATCTTTTTTTCCCTCCTTCTCTCCTAGATCAGGAGTCTTTTGTGATGTCGCTGAATATCTTTATTTACTTCATTTTTTCTTTGTTTAATGGAGATTTTGTGTATATACTTGGTTTCCATTGTCTTTGATAATCATTTTATCTTTAATATTTTTCTCTTCTTCAATTTTACTGTTTTATTTCATGTGAGTATTTCAGTATGTCTATCCCTTCAGTCAAAACATGGTATATATGTGTCAACATTTAGAAGAAGGAAAAACTCTTCAAGCCAAGTCCAGGACAAGTGCTATAATATTGCAATTCACCTTTATCAGATAGAGCATCCATCTCTAAAATGACGCTCTTATATGAATAGTCCCTTCAATAGTGAGTTTTCTAACCAGATATCATATAATAATGACCAGTTATTATTATGTATATCCAAAATGTTGGTTACAGGTGACAGAAACTGCTCTATAACAAGTCTTAGTAATATGCTCATGATTAATGCCAATAATTTCTGCCTCATTGACAATTATCCAAACCATTAATTTCTTTGATTTAATAAATAAGATGTAAATCAGATATTTAACTAAAGCAAACATCTTTTTTCTACATAAGGATTTTCTACTATAAACACATATAACGCTTTCCTTTGCGTTGATAATTTCAGTAAAGATTACATTAATCTCTTCTGATTATAGTTTTACTTTTAGCTTACTAAATATCAGAAGCAAAGCCCTTAAATGATAAATTATAGGGTGCTATATTCTACATTCTAAATTTGCTGATTAAATTTATTAAAAAAATATTTTCTTAAAAAAGCATGCATCCATTGGTTTCTATGTGTTTGACCATCCTCCCCAGCATCTGCAAAATTATCTTAGGCTAGGTTCCCATAAAATCCTTAAGAATTTGAATCCTTATAGGAGAGTAGAGGAGTAAACTGGAGAGGAGAAGCACACAAAAGGCATATTGTAAACTAAGTTTCATGACAACGAAATTAAGGACAGTGAATTACCCTACCAAATGGGACTAGGAGGATGGGTCTTTATCCTTCAAATTCCATGTATAATTGGTTGAATATTGTTCCCATAGGCATCTATTCTGCAATGATTCCCATTTGTCTCCAATTCAAGCAGAGCATGCTCTTCCACATACATAAGATTTCTGGCTCTTTCAATATGAAGCTGTATGGAAATTACAAGGACTGTGGTAAAATGGGCTGGAGATGGTGTGGTAATTGTGGCCCATAGCTTGTACCCCTCAGATTGACTCATACTCCACTTTAGATTCTTCATTTGATAAGTGATTCTTTTGATAAGTGATTCTTCAAGATGATGGCTCACTTTCACTTTTAGCATAACAAATTCTAAAAACAAATAGAAACAGCAACAAAATAGAGGAGCTTTGTTTGTTATTTTATTTGTTCACTGCTACAGCTTTTATTTTTTGCTACAGCTTTTCCCTGTGCCATAATTCATAAACAATATGCACCACTTCTATCTTTATTCCCCTCAACTCCAGTGAGCACTTCGGCTGCTCTAGGTTGTAAACCATGAGGACAACATGAGCTTTTATTCAGTGGAGTCTAAGTCTTTAGCTGTTGATCTTTTGTCAAACCATGTTTGCTATAAATGCTCAATGCTCTGCATTATGTTGAGGACTATTCAGAAAAACTTCATTTATTTAAGAACAGAGTTGACAGCTCCCAAGGTAATTCTTCCAAGAAATAGAAAACCTAAATACCAACTTTGTATGATGAGGGAAGAAGCCCAGGCTAAGCAAAGGACTTCTACAAAATAACAAAGTCATAGACTTTGCATTATCTGATCTTTAAACCTACTCACAGCCACAGCAGTCAAAACAGCCTGGAATGGTCCAATAACAGTATCGTAGACCACCAACCAGGAGGGTTAAGACACACACATAAACAAAAATAAAAACACTGATCAATAGGCAACTGATTTTTGACAAAGGACCAACAGATATTAAATGAGAAGGGACACTCTTAATAAATGGCACTGGAGAATTGGATCTCCTTCAGCAGAAAAATGGAACAGGATTCATACTTTTCACAATGCACACAAAACACTCAGGGTAGAGAACTAAATCTAAAACCCAAAGGTATAAACATCACCCAGGAGAACATTGAGACTAAATCAAGGGCCCTATTGCAGGGCAGACACAAATGACCAAGCTTAATAAAAGAAGCACACACAGTGGATGACAAAATAGATAACAGGGACCCACTAAAATTAAAACACTTATGTATATCAAATGATTTCATCAAAAGAGTAAAACAAGAACTCACAGAATAAACTCACAGCAAAAGTTCTTTAACAATTACTACAATCTATAAGATTCTATGACACTTTTAAAAAAAGACAAACTGTTCAAGGAAAAGGGGGACAATGGCATGAATAGACAATTCACAAGGAAGACACTTGAACATTTAACAAACATGATGAAGTGCTCTTGATCACTAGCCTTCTGAGAGAGGCAAAGCAAAACAATGGTGAGATATCATCTTACACGCACAGCGCTATCCCAACTAACAAACAAACAGAGACCACAAGTGATGGAGAGGGCGCAGAGAGATTGGAAAGCATGCACTACAGGTGGACTTGTAAACACATAAAACTATTGTGGAAAGTGATATGGGACCATTTAAGAGAATTAGGAATTGAGATACAATATGAGACAGCAAAACTTTTTCTTGGCAAAGAAATATCGCACACCCCAATGAGACATATGTTCTCCCATGTTCTTTGCAGCACAATTCATCATTGTAAGGAGTTGGAAACATCCCAAATGCCAATTAGTAGTAGAGTGGATAAAGAAACCCAGGTACATACATAAAGTGGAATACTGCACATCCCTCAAAAACAGTGATGAGACCATGAGACACCTCATGATATAGATGTACCTGGAGACTGTCATGATGACTGAAGTTAATAAACCAAAAGAAGAAGAATATTGTGTAAGTCCAGTACTATAAGATGTAGGCAGGCTTCTGCTCTCAGGTCATACAATCTTGCAATCTGGTCTCCCAAGCAATGGGGTAGAGAGTCTGTCTAGTGCTCGTGAACCACCTATCACCCCCTTAATAGCAATGCCTTAAAAACTACTTCAACAGAAATGACTTCTCATTAGCTAGGGTCTGTTTCTCAAGAAGGTGGAGAGGGAGAAGATCATACGATTGCTGCCGTACACACTCCAAATCCACAGACGCTCCTTGCAGAGTGATAAGTGAATCTTATGGGAAAATCAAATCAAGATGGAAGCATATATACCTCAGAGAAGGTGATCACTCTTATGTGGGTGGCTAAATCTTGTGGAACAGCATCCATGAGGAAAATTCTTAACACTACTTACATAACACTGGAAGGGAGAACACATTAGTTTCTAGTTTCCTATAGGATACTTTTGACCAACTTTCTGCCCAACTCTTGGTGACCCATACTATGTGCTATAGATTCCTAGACTTTAACTCTGTTCACTGGGGACATACAATATCTTTCATAGGTCACATCAGAAAGATTCCATATGGAAACCCTACAAGTGAACTGGTCTTTATCTCTAACTCATCTTTAGAAGATTTAAGTAATCAATGAACTCCCTTGGATTCAAGATGAGAACACCTTAGAGTGTGAGAAACCAGATGACTTTTATCACAAGATTGTGGAATTGGAGGTTGTTGGATTTAGGTTCGGATCTCTTGCTTTGAAGAAGCCAATGGATGATAACTTGGAGCTGCCATATAGTTACCAGTTTAATGTCCTCCTTGCTTTTTTATGACATGTATCAATCTTGTAAACATAGCTCTGCCTTTGTGAATGCTATTGTAAGTTTTACTCTAACACCAATCCCCTGTGAGCATGTAAACAGCATCTAGTCATTTAAGAATTTAATCGACAACACAACAACTTTCATATTGTAGTCTGAAGATAATGTCCCTGTCTCAGCAGTGTCTTAAATGCTATACTATTGGCTCGGTTAATCACACTATCAACAGAGTTATCTTATGTCCTAGGGGCTTGATTTATAATGTTCTATATCATCAAATGGTAAGGATGTCTCTAAAGTGAATCAGAGACATATATACACCATAAATATGTGTGGATTGCCGGATCACAACATTGAAGATATTGGTGCTACTTCAAAGTGTGGTGAAGAAATAAGATAGTGCCCAGCTTTAGAATAGCATCTGGGGCCTTAAACCCTGTGTTTTAAAAAGCAGCCCTCTAAGTGAAATGCCAACTAAGTTCATGTGAAAGACACATACTAACCTGTGTGAACAACCAACTATATATAATTACTTCCCAATCCAAAGGAGGAAGTGAAATCAGAGTTTACATTCAGAACTTCCAGTTTGCGGAAAGCTAAGAATAACAATGAAATCTCACAACCCATTTGTAAGGGCCATGCATGGATTAAACCTCTGGTGAATTCCTTCTGACCATAGCCTGGGAATGTGAACAGCTGTTCGACCCTTGCAAAGGCAGTTATGGCAGACGTCAGATAAAAATGTAATGCCTTATCACTTGATCTCCTTTTTGACCAATTTTAAAGCTGTTTCAGTTTTTAATATTTCTTTTTTTCTTTTTGATTATTGTTTTTCTGTTTTCCTAGTCATTGTTGCTGGGTATTATTATTTGTTTGCTTCCTATTTGTGTGTAGTATAATTTTCTGTATATGACGTCTAAGAATAGATAGAGCTATGGAGACAGTAACTATATTGATAATTGCTTAGGGGCACATCAGGGTAGGTTGGGAGGAATTGGGACAATCACAGCAAAGAAAAATTGTTCTGAAATAGATTGCAGCAATAATTACACTAATTTTATTAATATGATCCAATGTTTAAAGTGTATGATATATGAAGTATATGCCAATCAAAGTTAGTTTTTTAAAAAAAATTAGCTGAAAGGGAAATCAGTCAAATGCCAGATCTCTTTTATGATTTTTGTTCCTTTTTTAAAAAAATGGATACAAGTGAAGTATAATCAGTTATATTTGAAATTTTATCAAAGGAATTTTTCTGTTGGTTTTAATAGCAGATGTAGCACAGCAGAAGGACTGCCAGTCAGGGAGACAGAGAAAATGGGGTGACAAGTGTGTTAGACAGGGTTCTTCAGAGAAACAAAACCAGGACACTTATGAATACCTGTATATCGATCTATCTTCTACACACATATATACATGCTATATGTATACACTGTATGTACACACATATGTATATGGGTATACATATATATATTACACCCATAAAGCATGAAGAAATGTAACAGCAAATTAGTTCACACAGAAGTTTAATGAACTTTAGTGGAGCAGTTAATATACTGAAAGCCCTTCAATTCAGGAGAGCTGCTGGGTGCAAGGTCAAGGCAACAGAAAGCTGAGTGCTCCCTTGGGCAATGAAGGCAGTTTAGCCCCAGGCAGCAAACAGCAGGGTCGGTCGCCGACATTTAGCAGCTCAGGAGTTCGTGAGGCAAGCCCAGATGGGCTATCCGATTCAAGCAATGCAAGAGGACAGGATCTGCAAGCCTCAGGTTCAAGCAGTGTATACAGCAGCCATGTGCCAAAGCAGGTCTCAAAGGAACCTCAAGCTATAGTGACAGCTCCATGGGTTGGCTTTCCTACCAGTAGTGTAGCTCATAAGTAGAAGCGGAGAACTATCGAAAGCAGCTCCACGCTGGTCTGATCACCAAGAGCAAGAGAAAACGGGATAGCCCTTGCTGAGCCATTGATCTCTTTGGTCTCCAATCAACCTGCAACCTTATTAATCTTACATGTTCCTATTGACCAGGTTGGCACAATAAACTTACTTATCACAACAAGGGAAGGAGAGGATATTAGCAGTTGCCAAGTGGCAAATGATGACCTGGCAGAGTGGTTGACAACTCTATGAGCAATGGTAGAAGAGGGAAAGGAAGGGTGGTAAGGGTGTGCCTATTTAACAGTTCTTTTAAAAGTCAGTTAAGTAAAACCTGGTAGATGAAAAAAAGGAAAGGATTCATTTCTTGAGATGTGATATATAACATGCATAATGTTTCTTTAATTCCCCCTACCACTCCCCCAATCCTAATTCCTTAACCTTCAAACCTAAATAGTGGTTTAGATGGTTTTTAAATTTTTTTATTTAATAATTTATTGGAGGCGCATACATTGCTTTTCAATACATAGTTACATATACTGTGCCAAGCACTTTCACATACCTGTTTTCATTAACATTCTCCAAATACTCGCTTTTCCACTCAGGCCCTTGATATCAACTTTTCATCCTTCCCCCTCCATCCTTTCTCCCTGCCCTCAGTCCTTGTAACTTTATAAATTATTATTGTTCTGTCATATCTTACACTGCCCGACATTTCCCTCTGCCCACCCATCCTGATGTCCGCCCTCCAGAAAGGAAGCCATCTGTAGATCCCTGCAGTTGGTTTCCTCTCTCCACCCCACCTTCCCTCCACCCATCTGGTAACTCCACTCTCACCACTGGCCCTGAGGGGTTCATCCGCCATGGGTTCCCCATATTTCCAGTTCCCATCTCTACCATTGCACCTTCTCCAGTCCAGTTGGATTTGCAAGGTAGAGTTGGGACCATGATAGTTGGGGGGAGGAAGACTTCAGGAACTATAGGAAAGTTTTATGCTTCCTAAAACTGAAATGGACTTAGAGTATTTAGTAATAAGAATTAGCTCAAACCAAAACACCTGTTAGTTCTAATTCCTTGGAAAAGAGGACAGACAACATGTTGCTTATTAGACATATGGGATAAGATTATGAATAAGAACTTGTAAAGCAAGATCCTTTTTTGTCTCTTATACTCTCACAAGAGTCTAGCTCCATTTTTTTTCTCTTCTTCATATTTGCTACACAGTATTGTCCCTAGGCTATAGCTGTTTCAAGACAGATTTGTTTATTCTTTTGAGTCTATGATACTGTCAATATTCTTTGCCAACACCATAATTCACATGCACAGGAGAGACCAGTCCCTAGAAAATGACACCACATCATGGATGGCAAAACAGAACAAGATCCTTCACAAGACAGATTGGCACTGGTTACAGCAAAGGGCTTAAGGAAACAGTGATTGTGAGACTGATGTCGAACAGTATTTACTTCTGCTGACTTAGGGTGACAAGGAGTCAGAGTTAACTCAATGGTACCTAACAACTATAATATCCTTTCCTGACAACACATCCTTACATATTTTGATTTTCCTATTGCTTTCTGCCCGTCTTGCTTCTCTATGTCTTTTGGAAACACTATTTATTTATAGTAGATATCAAGATTAAAGTGGAAAAGAATAAACGTTGACCAGTAATCCTCTTGTCCTGAGGATATGACTTTAAGTAGTTATCAAATGTGTTCTGGTAACTAAAAAGAGCGTTTAATGCATTGGAAGAGAAGTCTTTAGAAAAACAGAACCCATCAAGCCAACCATCCAAACACACAAACCAAGAAGTCATGATTCTTCTCTAATGCCGTAGCCCTCTAGTGCTACTGTTATGTAAATATCATAAGTGGTTGGCTTTAAAGAACACAGATTTATTTTCTCACAGTTTACAGATTGGAAATTCAATGCTGGCTTCAGAGCAAGGCTCTCACTGTATTAGCTTGTGAGGAAGATCCTCTTCTCACCTTATGCCAGCGTCCTCACTCCTTGTGATCTTGACATTGAATCTAACTTCTCCTACCTATACTTTCTCTTCTCTGTGTCTATGCTACTTCTTATAACTGAGCAGTCATTAGGTTTAGGCCACCCACTACGCATACTATGCCAAATTAGCATAACAAATAAAATCAGATTTTTAAACAGGTCCACCTCCCCAGATAGAAGGGTAAGTGTTCCAGCATATAGTTCAGGGAAGACCACGACTTGACCCGTAATACCGAATTATTGCTTTGAGGTTCTGCATGTTAATTCCAACTCAGAACGACCCAAGGTACAACAGAAGGAAACACTTCCTAGTCCAGTACCAGTGTGATCATCATTGCTATAATTTGAACCCACTTTAACAGCAGTGCGTCAATCCATCTCTCTGGCCCCACTTCTTCCAAGACAAATGTCTTTCTCTTCTTCTTTTTCTCCTTCTTCTTCTTCTTCTCCTCCTTCTCCTCCTCCTTCTTCTTTTCCTTCTCCTCCTTCTCTTCCTCCTCCTCTTCCTCCTCCTCCTCCTCCTCCTCCTCCACCTTCTTCGTTCCTGGTACATTTAACAGATTTCATGAACAATGACATTCATATGCATCATTTCTTCTTTAGTTTCCTTTATTCCGTGTCCAAGTTTACCATGTTAGTAATGGCAGATAGAAGAAAAAATCCAGAGACATTCATATATATGTGAGAGAACTTTATACCAAGAGGTAATTAATTATGCATCAATAAAACATCCCAGTCCAGATAAATTCCATAGATTCAATATTATCTCATGTGTCTGATATTAGCTTATTACTTCCCCTTCAGACTCATGTAGCACATGCAATAATTTGAAATGCAAGAAGATCAGCAGCTGGTGGGTGAGAGTCCTGTGGATCCAATGGCAGTGGGCACATCTCCATGGCTATCATAAGGGTGGCTCAATGTGGCTTAAAACAGAAAGGGAAAGCAGAAAGAGAGTGTGATGCACCTCGAGGGAGAAAGAGATGAAGTTCCCAGAATCCACATGAGAAGGTCATGCTCACCAGGAGGCGCAATCAGACTGAGTGACCTAATTGACAGACTAAAGCTCTACCCTTCACTCTATTTATCAAGTTGACATGAAGTTGTGTAACTACAACAGCGTGCATATGAAGCAACTAAAATAAAACAACTTGAATATGGCATCTCTGCTTTCTAGCACCTAGTGAACTGGCTTAATTACGTGCAATCGTGTTTGGAATCACCTGAAGGAAATGTAGTCCTGGACTAACTGCCTGCACTGCTACCGTTCCATGTGCTTCCTAAACATGACCACACAGGTGAAGTACTTGAGATGTAGTCGTGTCAATATCACTTTCAAAGAGCATTTGGCTATAGAGTTTACAAGACAGATTTGTTTATTCTCAAGCAGATGATGGCACTAGTAATATTCTTCTCTGGGAACATTATTCAAATGCCTCAAATCTTCCGTCTTCTTTTTCATTCATTGTCCAACTTTTGCATGCATATGAGGTAAGAATGAGATGGTATCTCATTGAAGTTTTGCTTACATCGCTCTAATGACTAATAATTGAGAGCATCTAGTCATCAGTTTAATGGCCACCTGAATATACTCTTTGGGAAAATGCCTGTACCTGTCCTATGTGACGATGAAGGTCGAGATTGGTGTGATCTTGGCATCATATATTAAAGATGACAATGCTCACCAGGAGCTAAGAGGGAAGCAGAGAACACAGCTGTTCTTGAGTCTTCAGCATGATCAATACTCTAATTTACAGCTCTACTAACAGAATTGTGAGATAATAATGTTCTCTTCTCTTAAATCCACTATAATCTAAGTAATTCTGACTCAGAGCAAACCTATAGAACCCTATCCACCTAATACATCATATTTCCAAAACTGTCTGTCTTTAGGGGATCAGTTATTGTCATTGTCTCCTGAGGAGTAGCTCGTGGTTTTCAACCACCAGCCTTGCAGTTAGTAGCCCAAGGTTTTATGTACTTTACTTCTAGAGCTCCCTTCTTATCAGCTGCCTAGTAGGTGGTACTTGGCTATGGAAGTTCTAAGAAATTCATACCCTGAAGTTCAGAATAACGTAGTTATTGTCAGAGCCAGAATACTATAAAGTAACAGAGCTAGAATCCAAACTACACTTTCAAGTAAGCTCAGTAATACAAGTGTGTTAGTCCAGGTAGACTAGAGAAACAAATTTCACAGACATGAATATGGATATAAGGAAAAGGTTTATATACAAGAGGAATGGGACATTGAGAAAACATCCCAGCCCAGTCCAGTTCAAAGTCATAAGTCCAATATTAACCCATATGCCCAACATCAGTCTATAAAGTCTCCTTCTGACTCACAAAGTCACAGGTCAGTGTGTGCAGAATCACCGCGCTGGCAGGGGTCTCCACATGGCTCCTCGCTTCCAGGGCTCAGGGTCCATCAACAGCATCCCGTGCTGGCAGAAGCAACTCATAGCTGGCAGAGGTCTCCATGTGGCTGCCCCAGTTTTAGAGATCTGACTCCATCAGGGCAGAGCCATGTAGTCTCTCTACCAGCTCCTCCAGCTTCTTGGATGCTGCCATCTTGTCTTATCTGTAATTCATCATCTTTGAGACTAACTCCCAACAACTGGGGAGATAGATTCTCATCTTCACGAGGGAAATATCGTGAGACTTGCCAGATGTATCAGGAGAAAGCCATGCCCACACAGAGGCCTCATTGGCTACTCAATGGCTATCTCCAGATTAACAAGCTAGACACCACCTCTACATCTCAATCATGAAATTAACATAAGCACATGACCACCACAGTAAGTTTAACACACATACAGAAGAGTACACCAATAGAAGGGTACAACTCAAAGAAACATTGCTCAATCTGTGCTTTTGCTCATGTATAATGTTGCCCGTGCTGTAAAAGTCCCCTTCATCATATTTTCCCAGGATTCAGTATCCTCCTCATCTCAATACTTACTTTTCATTACTAATATTATTAAGTTAGCAGATTGATTCCCATTATGAAGCTGAACAAATGTTGATGGTTTCTTTGCCCAACAGCAAACATGGAAAAGACATAGTGTTACTTGGATACTTTAAAGTGCGGTGCCCAGGAAGCCTGTGATTCAAACAAGAATAAGAAGCATGGCAGAGGATTTGCAGGGCATAGTATTTGTAGAGAGGTTAAGGGAGCATTGTTTGCTCAATTCTGTTTATATAGTAAACGGTACAAATGGACAAGGTAGAGCAGAGAGACAGAAGAGGTGAGGTGGTAATACGCAATAGGAAGAGAAATTTTTAAGTCACTAATGGTAGTGTAACAAGATGCAGCAGCCTGAAACTAGACCATTAGGGTAGACATTAGGAAAGTATTTTGAAATGTAGGGTTGATTAGATTTTGGAATAATTTGCTAGAAAAGGTCGCTAAAGTGCCAGCACTAGAAATATTCAAGAGTAGATTAGACAATATACCTCTTGCTATTTATGGCCAGAGTGGCTAGGTCAAACCTACAGTAATAGGGAGGAGTGAACTGCGTGACCCTGGAGAGATTTTTTCCCCCCTCTTTGATAAGAGACCCTCGATTTTACAAAACAACAAAAACAAAAGCACTATAACTTGTCATATTTACTCCCAATCAAAGATTCACACACAGCAAAAAACTAAAAACCTCTTTCTCTTTCTTTATCCTGTCTCCCTTTATGCTATCTTTAAGAGGGTAGATGTTTGCATCGGTTAAAGGAATGAAAATGGTGCCATTTTACATTATAAGGAATTAATTTGCAGCCAATGTGCTTATATTAACAAATTGTTATTTGGTTAGAAAATAGCTTGAGCTGTACTTTGTCTCCTTAATGGCCCTATTTAACAACTCAGTTTAGCTGTTTTTGCTTAATTTTCATGCTAATTTTAAGCTATTTCCATTCTTTCAAGTTTCCACAGAATTTTAAATCTAACACTATAGTGAGGTCTGCATTTAATTTTTATTCGATTTGGTTTATCTTAACCAAGGTGACTTGACTGGCATTTGACTGTTTTACAATGCAAAGGGCAGTATAATTCTTTTTTTTTTCTAATCATTTTTGTTGGGGGCTCATACAACTCATCACCATTCATTGTATGTCATTGTATGTCATCCGTTGTATGTCAAGCACATTTGTACATTTGTTGCCCTCATCGTTCTTAAAACATTTGCTTTATACTGAAGCCCTTAGCATCAGCTCCTCATTCCCACCTCCCTTATGAA
This sequence comes from Nesogale talazaci, assembly GCA_004026705.1. Lineage (NCBI taxonomy): Eukaryota > Metazoa > Chordata > Mammalia > Afrosoricida > Tenrecidae > Nesogale > Nesogale talazaci. The sequence goes on along the minus strand of PVJH01002746.1, from coordinate 51,479 downwards.
CCCTTGATAATTTATAAATGATCATTCCTTTGTCATATCGTACACTGTCTGATGTCTCCCTTCACCCACTTCCCTGTTGTCCATACCCAGGGAGGAAGTTATAGGAAGATCCTTATAATCGGTTCCCTGATTCTACTCCACCTTCCTTCTACCCTCCCTGTACTGCCATTTTTCACCACTGGTTCCGAAGGGATCATGTGTCCTGGATCCCCTGTTTCCAGTTCCTATCTGTACCAGTATACATTCTCTGGTCTAGCCAGATTTATAAGGTAGAATTGGGATCACGATAGTGGCAGGGAAGAAGCAGAGAAAAGTTGTAGGCTTCATCATTGGTACCTGTACCCTGACTGGTTTGTCTCCTCTCCACAACTTTTCTGTAAGGGGATGTCCCATTGCCTTCAAATGGGCTTTGGGTCCCCAATCTGTACACACTCACATTTACAGTGATGTAACTTTTAGTTCTTCGATGGCTGATTCTGGATCCCTTGGACACCTTTAGGTAACACAGGTTGGTATGCATCTTCCATATAGGCTTTGTTGCTTTTTTAGCTAGATGACTGCTTGTTTGCCTTCAAGCTTTTGAGACCCCAGACACTCTATCTTTTCATAGCCAGGTACCATCAGCTTTCTTCACCACATTTACTTATGAACTCATTTGTCTTTAGTGATTGTATTGGGAAGGTGACCACACAATTATATGATTTTTTTGTTCTTTGATGCTTAATACCTGATCACTTCAGTACCTTGTGATCACACAGGCTGGTGTGCTTCTTCCACATCAGCTTTGTTGCTTCTGAGCTAGATGGCTGTTTCTTTATCTTCAAACCTTGAAGATCCCAGGCACTGTATACTTTGGTAGTCAGGCACCATCAGCTTTCTTCACCACATTTGCTTATGCATCCACTTTGTCTTCAGTGATCATGTCAGGAAGGTGAGCATCATAGAACGCCCATTTAATAGAACAAAGTATTCCTGCATTGAGGGGGTACTTGAGTGGAGGTCCAATGGCCATATGCTACCTTAAAACTAACCCTATTAATATATGCATATATATATATGTCCCCATCCTCATATATAAATATATTTACATATGTACATGCCTCTATAAATGCCTTTCACCTCTTATTCTTTCCTCTATTTCCTTTTACTTTCCTACTGTCTCACTAGCATATTCAGTCTTCATTTGTGTTTCAGCAATTCTTCTTGTTACAGAGCCCTTGATCAAGTGCCCACCAGGTCTCCAACACCCTTCTTGGCACCAATTTTGGATCACTTGATCCCTTGTCCCTGAGTTTGCTAACACCACTTCCTTTCCTCCATCTTCCCTTTCCCCTGTCTCTCAGAAACTGTCCTTCCTGTTGTTTTCTCCTCCAGACTGTTTATCCAGTCTATCTTATCTAAAATAATACAATGCACAAAAACAAGACAGAGCAAAACAAATCCAATTCATATTCAGATGAATTCCTTCTTCTTGGGAGGCAGTATATAATTCTTTTTTAAAAATGAAAACCCACTGATTGCTATCTGGTTGATTCTGACTCTTATAAACTCTGTCACACATGGTAGAACAATCCCCATGAGTTTGGGAGACTTTTCACGACCTTGACTTTAGCAGCCCCATGTGTAACCACTATACCACCAGGGCTCCTCCAATCTTCAACAGTAATTCTGAAAGGTAGCTCTATTTAGGGACAATGTCTACCCAATGCCATGCAATACAGAGGTTGGAAAGAAATCAGCCACTAATTAGGCAGCTATGGGAAAATCTAGAACTGAGCATGCACAGACTAGGAACCCCTAGCACTGGTGAAACGTAAAACCTACCCTTCACTTAGGACCATGACAAATCACCCTGGTGCATTTTAATGCAGCCAGTAAGATCAACATCCCATGGCATTTTAAAATTAAAATAAATATAGTACACTCCTATCTTTGTGTTCTATGAACATTTTTGTTGCTCCATGTGGAACAAATTTTTAATCAGGAACCCCACCCCCACCCCTGGTCAATGGTGTCCCGCTTAAAATGTGGTCACTTTAACCAAGAAGCATGTGTAGCTAAATTTTCTCTGTATGGAGGTGAAATTTCTTAAATATGCATTTCATTTCTCTTTTATCCATTTGTATATTATGCCCATTAAATAATTGGGTGGAACCATGAGAACAGGGCGTATGAGTCACTCACACACAAGATAAGCCACCTCTACCAATCTTTCGGGTATGAGAGAATCCTAGAAGCAGGAACACGGAGACTTCGTTGACCTCCAAGAAAGAGGAACCATGTGAGCTTCCTATTGGCAGTGGTGGAGGCAGCAGAAGTCAGAGAAGGCAGGCAGCAGAGGAACCATGCTGAGACAGAATTGAGTAGTTGTGTCACCAAGACCACGAGACAGCCATGCAGAGCAGCAAACGGACTCTCTCCAGAATGAGACGGAGGTCATGGCACCACGCGGCCTGCTAATTCCCCTCAGAACCCTGCCTAGGGTTGTGAAATAAACTCACAAGTGTTGTTGGTGAGTTCTGGGTACCAGAGTAACAGATAGTCAAGTCTGCTAGAGTGCTGTGGGCAAAACAGTTGGTGTCCATCAGAAGAGAGTCAAGAGGAAAGTTGGACAGTGAGGTCTGGTCTGTCTTACCTCTGACTTGTGGCTATAGGGCTTGAACGGGGGTGGGGTTAGATTCTCCTTTTTCCTGCTCCACTTTTAGCACATCAGAAGGCTTAGTGGGCAAGCCATGCCCTGAGGAAGGCGAACACGCAAGAGAGACAATGCAGTTATTGCCTGCCATCACATCAGGCTTCAACTCCTAAGAGACCCAGTTGCGATGGGGCAAAACTCTGCCCAGTCCTACTTCAGTCCCACAAGAGGTTAAAGATTAGACTCTTGGAAGTTATAGGGTTGTCAATGGTTCATGAAGGGACATAGACTACCAGTCTAGAAACTACCCAAATCTAATCATCACAGAAACACCTTCATCTCTGGACAGATGAATGAAGGGTTTGCATATAGAATGTACCGGCAGGAAATGAAACCTGGAGAGCAGCATGGAAGGTGGAAATTTTGATGTCCCCCAATGATCAATGACCCTAATATGTGAATAAACTTCTAGACAAATGTCAGGAATTGGTAACATCTATGAAGGACAATTCATTAAAAGGAGTGAGTGGGAAGAGGATGAATTTTAGGTAAGTAGTGAGGGCTATTGGAGAACGAGACATTTGTATATACCTCTACATTCCTGCTCAAGAGACCTGTACAGACTTCCAAAGTAAGAGGATGCTACACAGAGGGGACAGCAAGTGTGACATCAGGACACCAGCAAATATGTTCCAGGATGGGTGGCCTTGATGTGAAGAGAGAAGAGGGTAACTGAAGGGATTTTATTTCTCTTGGTAAACCTCCCAGGGATATTCTTTCTATTGGTGAAATCAATCACTGTGACCAAGACAGATTCTGCTCAGTGTACCTAAGAATTGTAGGTGTGTGTGTGTGTGTGTGTGTGAAATATTATTTTGCACTTAATTATTGCCAGAAAGCAATTCAAATCATTTTAACATATAGTATTTAAATTCAATCTACTCAGTCTTTAAATCATTCCTTCTATAAATATTTACTGGCTTCTCACTATATGTCAGCCACTGTTTAGACAGATACATATTTTCTCTCAAAACTAAAGAGTTTCTTTCTTTGTATTCCAAGCAATAAATGTGATTTAAAATTACCTGTAATAAAGACATAGATCTAACCTAAGAAATTGCCCTGTGGTTATTGTTCATTTATAATATAAAACTGTTTACTCTCAATGATCATTTTAAGCAACACTCATTATATTTTATCTTTCAATGATTTCTACATTACTTTGGACATTACTAAAATTTACCTTTCATCCCTTTTAAATAAATTCTCATTTGGATTACTGCAATTCCCTACTGACTAGTTCTTCGGAAATTTCAATTATAAGACTTTATTTAAGGGAGAGTTATTACCAATTTTAAGTGTTCTTCTTCTATTATTCCTTCAAACATTGCCTTTGGAAGATTAGTTAGCATAAGGAACAAATCTGCTTTTCTGTATTTAAATTAGATAATTTTGTGGGATGTTAGATCTGACAGATTGAGTAAATATTTCATGGCTTCATGCAGAAAAAATACTATAAAAGTGGTTACTTGGTATGATATTTACATACCTTAAGGTAGGTGAAAGGATGAAGAAAAGAGAAATCCTACTAAATATGGTGCAAATATAAGAGAGTTTAGTTTTGGCTGTACCACAAAATAGATAAAAAATCTGGTAAGTTTTTATAAGTGTTTGCAATTCAACTTTCTACCATGAATAGTAGATTCTTTCTTCACTATTCATATTTTGGGGAGGGAAAATTTTAGTGTAATTTGAAACAAACTTTATATAGTAATTAGAGGCATAGATTTTGGAGTCTACCTGTAGTTGTAAATCCTATTCTTACCTCCTAATTACTTTACCACCAAGTCATAGAGAAATATAAGTTGACCTTTCTGCGTCTCATCTGTGCAATGAATTTATCACTGCCTCCTTTGCTCAATTTATTTGTTGGTATTCAGCCAACCTGGAGCCCTGGGGGCTAACAGTTATCCATTGGGATATGGACTTCAAAGTCAGCCATTCAAAATGACCAGTAACTCTGGGAGGAAGACAAGGCTTTCTATTCCTATAGAGTTATGGTCTCAGATACTCACAGGGGAAGTTCTTCTGAGTTGGCCTCAACTCAAGAGCAGTAAGATTTTTTGTTTTGATTTTAGTCAACCAACTGAAGTTTAGTCTTTTAAAAGCAGAACTGTTTTAGTATTCTATTATTTGATTCAGGTTTTGGCAGGTATTGTAGATATAGGTGCCTCTTTTCTTGTTTCACAATGACTGGAGACATCGTTGAAGATGTCACTCATATGTCACTTATATTTCTCTATGACTTGGTGGTAAAGTAATTAGGAGGTAAGAATAGGATTGCTTATAGATGAGTGTAGCCAAATGGCTGAGGTCAAATATCTTGGGGTCTTTGGCCCAGTCCATTCATTCAACTCTGTGTCATGTCTACAGTAGATGGGACCGAGATGGCTTCGTCACTCAAATGCCTGAAATAATTAGGAGGTAAGAATAGGATTGCTTATAGATGAGTGTAGCCAAATGGCTGAGGTCAAATATCTTGGGGTCTTTGTTCTGACATTGGCCCAGTCCATTCATTCAACTCTGTGTCATGTATACAGTAGATGGGACCGAGATGGCTTCGTCACTCAAATGCCTGATGTACTCGGGCTAGAATAACTAGAATAGCAATGGCTGGTCCTCTTCCCACAATGTGTCACCACCCGGTATGCCAGAGATTCATAACAAAGGGCAGTCTCATGAAGGTAGTTGGACTGATTTAGCGGTGGCTTGTGTGCTTCAGGGAGTCACGGTGGTGGAGTGGGTTATGTGTGGTGCTGCTAGCCATAAGACAGGTGGATCCATCCCAATGTTGCTGGAATAAAGACTTTTTCTGCCCCAATGAACATTACAGCCTTACAGACCCATAGGGTATACTCTGTCCTGTTGAGTTAGTGTGAACTAAAATTCACTAGATGTCAGTAAGGTCTCATGGGTGAGGCGCAATGCAAAGAAAACCCTCCCAGAAATCCCAGTGAGAGCTGAAAGTCTTGTAAATGACCTACCCTTACAAACTCATATGTTGTTTCCATTGGACTCTATAGTTCAAGCAAGTGCCCAAGGCCATCCTTTTCATTCATTATTATAAGAACTATAAGAGCCCCAAATAAAATAATTAATTTTTTAAAAAAATACAGCCAGAATGTTCTTTAAAAGGAGCATCCTTAGAAGTAGTCTCCATGGGATTGGATGCAGGTGAAGTTGGCATTCAATAAGGATGGCCAAAGAAGAAGCAATACATTTAAATTGTGGTTTAGGTGAAGAATACAGAAAATACCATGGACTTCTAAAAGGGAAAAATGAACTGTGTTGCAAGAATTTAGGCCAGGGTGCTCTGTAGGAGCAAGAATGGCAAGATTTCCTCTTACATATTTTGGACATAAAGTCAGGAGGGACTAGACCCTGGAGAGGACATCATGCAGGGTCAAGGAAAGGGTCAGTAAAAAAGAAGAACCTCAAATGAGATGGATAGACACAGTGGTTGCATCAATGTGGGCAAACTTAGATGCAGATGTGAGGACGGTGCAAGATGAGACATTGTTTCATTCTGTTGAACAAAGGACCTCTATGAGTCAGAACTGTATTAACTGACAGAACCAAATGGCAACAATATCACCTTCCCTCTCCAGAGTTTCAGGCATAAGTCCAGATCCTGCCCATTGTCTCTCTTGGGAAAATCAAAGTTTGCGTTTTCATTAGAAGCATGTTAGAGACATCAATTAGGAGGATCCAGGGCTTTCTAGGTTCTTTAAGATGTATGTCTGTAAAAAAGTCAATAAATCTGTGTTACATAAATATGTACTGCTATAGTGCTTAGAAAATTAGATCTCTAACCTGGAAAGTTGTAAAGGCACTGATGCTGTTGTCTCCCATTGTAAAGAGGGTATTACTTATTCATGGTGTCAGGGATGGCAAATAAACAAAATGTCCCCAGCATTAGAATAAATATTTGTGAATAGCAAGGTGCTGAAGTGATTGAAGGTTGAATTATTTGCTACAACTCTGGAAAAGTATAAATCTGGCTGGTCAGTTATACTTCATTTAGAAGTGGTGAAAAGATGACATAAGCTCAAAGCTACAATGTCACTGCTCAAGCACTGACAAAAGATCAGAAAGCTGATGCTGGTTGGGTCCTCCTCAAAAAATGTATTTCTTGCAATATCAGAGCAGATATTGCCAACAAGCAAATCCTAGAGTTTTTTCTTAATTATCAAAATGATCCACCATTCTACAAACATGGTGGCAGGTTAATTACATTGGACTATTTCCATCATGGGAGGGAAAGACAATGCCTTGTTCTTACAGGGATGCTTTGTACTCTGCATACACTTTTTCTTCCCTGCATGTAGAGTTTTTACCCAAACTCCCATCTGTGAACTTGAAAAATGCCTTTTCCACCACGATGGTATCCCACACAGCACCTCTTTAAATGAGGACCCCCCCAATCCTTAAGTAAATGAAGCATGACAATGGTCTCATATTCATGGAATTTACTGCTCCTACTATGTTCCCCAGCATCCTCAAACAGGTGGCTTGACAGAATGGTGTGATGGTCTTTTAAAGGTAGCTAGCAATGCTTTGTGTGGCTGGTGCAATATTCTCCCGGTGATTGAACATACTCTAAACCAGCAGCCAATACATGGCCCTGTTTTTCCCATAGCCAGAATTCATGCACCCAGGATTCAGGACTTTTCAAACATATTTGATTTTGTCCATTTTTTTTTAATGAGGGATCAGCAAAGCCCCATATCTTTTTTCTGTAAAGCAAATAAGATGTTATCAACATATATAACATATAATTCTTTTTTTGGGGGGGAGGGCATCACTGCCTTCTGGTGAGAGTGGGAGGCTCAAGCTTGCTCCTGGAGAGCTGCTGCCAGCCCAGTGGGCTGCAATCCCACAATCAACCACTACACCATCAGGGCTCAGCCCCAAACATATGATTCTTATGGCTGTCAGAATTCTCTAAGGTAAATAAGCCAGCCAAATTATATTTATTATAACTTTATCTCCTTAATCTTCCTCTGTCTCAAACTTTACAATCTCCAAGCCAGCATGTCTATATTACCCTATCTTCTGTGTTTACCAGATAAATCAATCTAGAGAAATGTACAGGTGTATAAGACAGAGCTTTATATCAAAGAGCAATTGTATATTGAGAAAACATCCCACCCAGGTCAAGGTCAAGCCCATAAGTTTGATACTAGCTCATATATTCAATACTCATTAATAAATTCTTCTTTAGATCCATTCAGCACATGCAATGCTGTCAAATGCTGGAAGATCACAGACCAGTGACTGAAAAGTCGTGTGAATCCAGTGGTGGTGGAAGCATCTCCACATGGGTCTTCCAGCTCCTGAGTGTGTCTCCTCAATAGATAGAGGGTGGTCCACATCCAGGGAGAAAACTCCCAGGATCTTCATGAGAAGGTCATGCTACCAGGAGGCATCATTAGGCTGTGACTGATTGATAGGCTAGACTTCACCCCTTCATTCTAGTTATCATATTGACATGAGATTATATAACCGCCACGCTCTCCCCTCAAGTTCCTGTGAGCCAGGCTGACTTATTACTAGAAGATAACTCAGTCTGAGTCAAATGGCTCTCATTGCAAACTGAGGGAATTACTTCCTTATTCCCGTGACAAATCCTTGATTAACAAACCCAGGGACAAGGGAACAATAAGTGATCTAAAATCAGTGATTAGAAGGGTATAGGAGGCCTGGTAGGACTTGATCAAGGGCAATGTAACGAAGAAGACCTACTTAAACCCAAATGAAGACTGAGCATGATAGTGGGACAAGAGGAAAATAAAAGGAAATAGAGGCAAGAACTAGGAGACAAAGGACATTTATAGAGGTCTAAATATAGACATACACATATGTAAATGTATTCATATATGATGATGGGGAAATAGGTATATGTGCATATATTTATAGTTCAGTATTAAGAAAGCATATGGACACTGGACCTCTACTTAAGTACTCTCTCAATGCAAGAACACTTCGTTCTATTAAACTGGCATTCCATGATGCTCACCTTCCTGACACAATTGCTGAAGAAAAAGCGGGTGCATAAGCAAATGTGAAAAAGAAAGCTAATGGTGTCTGGCTATCAAAATATATAGCACCTGGGGTCTTAAATGTTTGAAGACAAACAAGCAGCAACCCATCTCAGAAGCAACAAAGTCCACATGAAAGAAGCACACTAGTCTGTGTGATCATGCGTTGCCAGTGTGAACAGATATCAGACATCAAAGAACAAAAAAAATCATCTCATTGTGAATGAAGGGGAGTGCATAATGGAAACCTAAAGCTCATCTGTAGGCAACTGGACATCACCTTATAAAAGGGTCTTGGGGAGTTGATGAGCCAGTCAGGATGCAGTGTAGCAATGATGAAACATACAACTTTCCTCTAGTTCTTAAGTGCTTCTTCCTTCCCACTATCATGATTCCAATTCTACCTTACAAATCTGGGTAGAGCAGATCTGTACACTGGTACAGATAGGAACTGGAAATGCAGGGAATCCAGGACAGATGAACCTCTCAGGATCAGTGGTGGGAAAGTGAAGGGAGGGAAAGTGATACAGAAAGGGAGAAAAGATACCTGGGATCTACATATAACCCTCTTCCTGGGGGATGGACAACAGAAAAGTGAGTGAAGGGAGATGTCAGATAGTGTGAGATATGACAAAATAATAATAATTTATAAATTATCAAGGCTTCTTGAGGGAGGGGTGGAGAAGGAGGGGGAAGATGAGGAGCTGATACCAAGGGCTCAAGTAGAAAGCAAGTGTTTAGAGAATGATGAGGACAACAAATGTACACATGCACTTGACCTATGAATGGATGGATGGGTTGTGATAAGAGTTATATGGATCTCCCCAAGAATGATTTTTTTAAATATTAAAAATTTTTTTTCTTCCTTATAGGCATTAGGATCTGCCTTAGTTTTAGGCAACATTACAATAGTCATGTCACCTCTACCCTCACCCACACCCTTGATCTTTTATAATTTGCGTGATTTTTGCTGTTGCTGCTTACAACATAGGCAGCTGAACATAGATTAATACAATGTTTTAACATGTACAATTCAGGGATATTGATCACATTCTTCTAGTTGTACATCCATGCTCACAACCCTTTTCTGAATTGGTCCTTCGGTATCAGAAATTCATCAAGTTTCTCATCTAATCTTTTGAGTTGCTATTGTCAAATTGATCTCAAACAAATAGATCTTCAATGACCACACTGCTTAAAGAAGATATTTTGTGCTAACTACACTAATGTTTGGCCTTCAGAATACTTTAGACGCCACCCTTTATCTCCCACCCCCCAATCACCCCCTTTTACTTTTGGAAATTAGTCTTCCGAAGGCAGTCATCCTCTCTCATTTGAACATATCCCAGTGACTTTTTTCTTTAACTGATGCTTTCTCATGACCAAGGTTGTGCTGGGATCCAAGTTAAAATTTACATTTGATGACAGAGAAAAGAGGAAGTTATTGGAAGTTTTGAGAAGGGGAATAAGGTGATGGAAAAATATATTTCACTAAGATTCCTGTGGGGGAGAAGACGTTTTAATAAGATTTTTGTATATTACTTGGAAGAATGAAGGCGCTGAAGTGAAATGATAGTACACAAGAATATGGCGGCTATTATCTATGCAGAATGTGAAGAAGTTCTTGGCATGATGAAACTTGATGCTAGAAATGGAGATGCATAGATAGGTTAGCCCAGATAGTTACTGTGGTGTATTTACATTTTCTCTAACAGAGTCTTTTAAAATACTGTACCGTAAATTGCCTGGTCAGGTTTATCTCTGTGATTAATAAGTTAGTCTGGGTTGACCAGAGAAACAAATTCATAGACATGTAAATGTATATAAAAAGAATTTTATGTAAAATAACAAGTGGATATTGAGAAAACATCCCCATCTGGATCAGATTAATTCCACAAGTCCTATGTCAGCCCATATGTCTGATGCCATGCTATAAATGTCTGATATACCTATATGTCTGATACCATACCATAAATTCCTTTTCAGACTCATGCAGCACATGCAATGATAAAGAATGCAGGAAGACTACAGGCCAGTGGGTGGGAAATCTTGTGAATCAAGTACCTGTGGATGCTGTTGTGGGTCTCCACATGCATGCATTCTCCAGCTCCATGTCTCTGGCACTATTAAGCCCAGCAACACATGTCTTGTCAACAGGAAGATGGGGCAGAGAGAGCGTGCCTAACCTCCAGTAAGCTATTTATCTCCATCACACTTCCAAATGAGGCCATCAAACTGTGACCTGATTGACAGGTAAACTCCATCCCTTCTGCAAATTGACAGTAGATTATGTAACTGCCACAATTAGTATTATAATTATAGCTGTACTTGAAATTCTTCTCCACATTTCTATACGTTTGGGAACAGTGTAGGGTCAAAAACACAACTCTGGAATCAACCCAATGTCAGTCGCAATTCTGCCACCTACTGACCCCCAGTGGCATACCTTTGGCTAGCCTCAGGTTCCTCTTCTAAAAATAAGGACATTCAATGTTGTTTAAAAGATTAAAGGAAATATAATGTATTTAAATATTAAATATAGAATAATGAGATTGAAGATAGTGCAATAGCCATCTAATATTTTCAATCCCATAAATGCAAAGATGTGAACTCTGCAAAAATAGGGAGATATTGACAGTTTTGATAAAGGAACTAATGTGATACAGAGACAGAGAGACCTCACGGAATTTTTCCAGAATCAAAGTAGATGCAAAGGAATGCAAATAAATGCAAAGAGAAACAAAAGTTTGAATTCATGAACTTTGACTTTACAAAGACTGAGACTTGAAGGACAGTTTAACTTTTTTAAAAATTATTATTGGTGATTTTGATGCTAAGGAACTTCAAAGGCACTGTAGGATAGACTCCTGATCACAAGGTTGGTGTATCAAATGCACCTTGGACCCCAAAGAAGAAAGATGAGACTGTCTACTGCTATAAAGACTTATAGCCTCAAAAGTCTTGTTGTTATCTCAATGGCAGTGGATTTAGGGGTGTAATTTTGACTCTACCAGAATGTCTTTCCTCTAATTTAAGAAATTAATGCAACTTCCTCATAGATTTGTTATTCAGGAAATGTCAAATCTTTCATAAAGCACCCCACTCAAAATTATAGTTAAATCCTGTTATAGCCATCATCAAGACAGTCTCTGGATAAAACTAAATTTGACAGTCAGCAACATCCAATATCCCCAATGTTGGTGATGGACATTTGACTTTGCAGCCATCTAATTAGAGAAAAGTCAATTTACAAAAGTGTTTATTCATGTTTCCCCCTGCTCAATACTAACCTATTTACATCATCCTGCTTGTTCTGTTGTTGTAGGAGCTGTCATCATTAGGTGACCTATTCTATTTAATTGGGAAGTAAGTTGTTTTATTGTTGTTGTTTTTTAAGGTGAATAAGCGCCTAGCATTTGCCAGCCAATTCTTTATGATTAGAAACAAAATAGACACAGCCAGTGCAGATATGTTGCTATATCATCAGATGAAGTCATTTTATTTATCTTCATACTTTTATTGTATCTATCTACAGATAATATATGTAGCTCTTTATTTGCTTTGTTAGAGACTATAAATGAAACTTGGAAAAACCATCTTGAAAATCATGTAGTGAGACAAGAGTTGGAAACATTTTTTTTTCTCCTTATCATCATTGCTGCTTTCAGTTGAATAAATGTACATTTCTTGCTGACTGCAAAGAAAGCCATTAAAAAGCTGTTCCCAGCTAAAAGGTTTCAACACATAGGGAATTATATCACTTGTTTTATTTCCCCCCCTTAGCACAGACAGGCATGGTTATAATAGCCAAATCAAAGAGCATTTGTTTGAATGATCTGTAATCAGCAGTGCTGTTGTCTGTGGAAGTTATGAACAGTTCCCTAACCCTTAAAACCTTTAACCTGAAAAACTACAAGCATTGCTTTCAATTTAAGGAATATTGTAATGCTAATATTTCTTAATGTAAAAATCTTGTTACTAGGTTAATATCTTGTTAATAAGCCTGACTGCAATAAGATGATCAAGATTTATGATTTGATGAAGTCTGATTTATCTGTTTTTCCCTTTTCTTCCTTAAGCTTTTGATATCATATCTAAGAGTCCATTAAAAAAATACAGGGACCTGCAACTTCACTTTGTTTGTTTCTCTTTTTTTTCCTTCCCAAGCATTTCATTGTTTTAGTCTCTATTTAGGTCATTATTTTACCTGGATTAATTTTTATATATAGTTTGAGGTAAAACTCCAATTTTATTCTCAAGTATTTAGCAATCCAATTACACTACAACTAATTGTTGAAAAATTATTTTCTTTCCCTTGAATGAACTTGGCCATTTTGTCAATTATCAGTTGCTGATAGAGTGATTGGTAGATCCAAACTGGTGATCTTTTGGTCAACAGCCAAGTGAGTTAACCACTGTGTCAATGGGACATGCTTATTGCTGTCCTTGGGACAATACATGATTGATTTTTCAGCAGATTCCATTTTTCTCTGCCAACCCAACTCCTTTGAGGCATTCTTTTCCCTAAAAGATAGAGATTTTCTGGAGATGAACATTCATCCTATTGGGACAGTTTCCCCCTTAGGTTACTTCTCAGTAGGAAGTAGCTTTGATATATATTTCTTTTAAAATACAATGTAAGGAAAAAGAAAACCTATAAGCTAGGTTTCTAAGAAGAGTTGGATAGCCCAAGAATCAGAGCCCCTCAATAGTGTGGATGTGGCAGAAAATGGGATTTATTCTATGCATGGAGTTTCTAAAACAGCTCTCAGATATTATGAGGAGGAGCAGAGGAAGAAGCAAATATTTCTCAATTGTTCATACAATAGTCCCTATTCTGGTATTCGGCTGCAGTTTTAAAATTAAAATGAACTTTGCAATAGAAAAACCAACATCGGAGTGCATCGGAGGGAAAGTCACGCTTCTCCATCTGAACACCCTTTTTTCATAAAGTCAAATGCTGACCACACTAGTTCACACTCTAGAAAAATAAAATTATAAGAAGGTTAGTTGGTTGTGCTTGCCTAGAGATTAGTGTGGGTTCAAAAGAATAGTTCAGGATTTAGTTTGGCTAAAGTCAGCACATTGTTTATCACAAATCTCAGGAGTAGGTTAAATTTGGTTTTCTTTGCTTCCAATTTAGTTTGAATCAGGAAATGTGGAAATATACATTTTAGAACCACAAACGTATGTATTTAAATAAATTACACAAAAGAGGTAATGTTTATAAATCTTTTAAGAGTAGGAGGTGTAAGCATAAGGCAATTCAAGCTTTATTGCAAAATGCTTTCCGTGTACTCTGGTATTATGGAGGGAAGAAAATGATTCAATCATAAAGAGTTTATAGTCAATCACATCTCTGAAAGTTTTAATAGTATTTTTATTATAAAAATAATATACTATTTTTGTGAACATCTTAGGGAGTTATAAAGAAGGGAATAAATCACCAATTATCCATCCACATAGAAAAAACTTTTGATAAGTTTTTGTTATACCTTTCAAACATTTCTATTAAGTCTATATTTTGCAATTCCTTCCTGAATCACAGTTTAATAATTAATGCAAGGCAAGACAATAGAAAAATAGAAACTAAAGAAGCAGAAGGGAGGCCAGAAACTACCATAACACTTAGAGTCAAGACAAGTTTCATGTTATAAATAAATAAGAATTTTAAAAGCAGTTGAAAGCATGGTACCATCTGCCCTTCTGTCAGATGTAGCCAGGTAAGATATATGAGACTTTATCTTTAGACCATGAAACACCTGCAAATATATAAAGTTCTGTACATAAAATAGAAGTTAAAAATCTCATAGTTTAAAGAGATATGGGCTACTCCCACCACCGGAGAGCAGTGATGCCCAAAAAAACAAAAACAAAAACAAAATAAAGAGATATGGGAATGAGATAGACATTCTATTAGAAAACCCTAGTATCACAGTGGTTAAAGGACTGGACGGTAACCCTCAAGGCCAGAAGTTAGAATCTCTCTCTACTCTGCAAGGAAAAAATGCAGCAATCGGCTTCTGGAAAGGCTGACATCCGTGCAAACTCTACTGGGTATTTCCACTTTATTCTACACTGTGTGTCGGAATTGACTTGATGGCTATCAGCCAGGGTGCTTTGGGGCACTTTTGGCTTTATCCTAGTTCTTAATATTTTCCCATTCACAAACCCCACTGCCAGAAAATTGTTCAATTAATTTTCATTATGGTGATAGTTACATAATCTGTAGTCAACATGAGACTATTAAGAGGGAGGGGGTGGAATTTAGTCTGTCAATCAAGTCACAGCTTGATGACCTACCTCGTTTGGAGGTGCTAAGGAGATAAATAGTTCACTGGAGGTGAGACACATACTCACTCCCTGCAAAATATTCCTATCAACAAGCCACATGGAACTACCCACTGATAGAGGCAGCACCCTGGTTCTGGAGGACTCATGTGGAGACTCACACCAGCACTGAGATGCTCCCACTGCCATGCCACTGGGTCCACAAGACCTTCCACAGGCCTGTGATCTTTCTTCCTGCATTCAGTGTCATTGTATGTGTTGCACAAGTCTGAATAAGAATTGATAGACTGGTAATAGACATATGGGCTAATATCAGATGTATGAACTTAACCTGGACTGGGCTGGGATGTTTTCTCAATATACAATTACTCTTTTATATAAAGCTCTTCCTTATATACATACGAGTGTCTCTGGATTTGTTTCTTTAATCAACCCAAGCTCACACAATTATATTGCATGGATGCATGAACTTATGTAGGTGAAAGGAACTGTTTGAAGAGTACTAACAATAGTCTCTCACCTTACAATGAACTCTTAGGAAGTGCTAAATATATGACTTTCTTCACCATGATTTCTTTTTCTGTACAATTCCTTTACTCACCTAGCCTTTGCATCGATTAATAATTATTGAGTTCTATCATGTTGTAGGCCTAGTGCTGCACATCATCTTTTTTTATGAGTTCTGCCTACCCAGAAATTTCTTCTCCCTGTCAGCACTCCAGTTGTCTGCACCCACCCCTGCTTAACTCATCATGCAAATGGATGGATTCTCTCCTCTCTCTCTGAGTCAGAGAATGAATGGAATTCCTGCAACACAATGTGTGTGTGTGTGTATTTAAGGAGAGTAATAGTATAGTTTGGTCACAATCTTTTCCTACCTTTTGCTTCTCAATGGAGCAGATCATTAATTAATACGGAAAGTGAGGTCAAATATTGATCTTTTAGGATTGCAGATTTACAACCAAGAATGGATAGCCCCTCACACGCATACACCCAAAAAGAGCCTCAGGGGATAGCAGAATGTGGGGGCTTATTTTTTAATCAGAAACAATTTACGATGTAGGGATCCACAGAACTCTATCAGTCACTGGTAAAGGGTTCTCTTTCCTTTTATTCAATGACGGCCATGAAGCATTTCTCACGTGGTTAATTGTTGGAAGTGCAGAGGGAATATCCTGATGCAACACTGTAGCAAATATATTTAAATATATAAATGGTACCAATGGATGGAAAAGCCACTATATTTTTAAATGCTTTTGATATATGGCCAAAATCTATCCTGAAAGAATCTTTTTGTCACGGGCACTTTTCAAAACTATTATTTTCTTTATAGATGTATCTGAGAAGAGGCTAGGCTCATTGCTGCTAGTCTTAAATTCCATAGATTGCAATTCAGCTGCTTTTTGGTATACATGAAAAATTCTGTTGGATTTAGTTTGGAAAGATGATTTACTCACAAAAAATTTCTCTCTTCTCTGAATTAGATATCACTTTCCCCCTTATTGAAAATAATTCTTTACTCACCCCGTCTTCAGTCTGAGAAGCCCTATGAGGAATTCTACTCTGTCCTGTAGTGGAGCAAGTCAATGACAGTGAGCCATTTGATTTGGCATTAGTCATTTTAAGAGATTCTTTGGCTAGGTAGCTATTCAAGTCCTTTGCCTATATTTTAACTAAGTTGCCTGTTGATCTGTAAGTGTGCTTGCTGTATGCTGGACATCAAAGCCTTATCAAATATATAACTTCCAAATGGCTGATCCCATTCTATAAGCTTTCTATTTTATGGATAGTTCCCTTTCATAGATAAAATTGTTTTAAGACAATGAAGTGCCGTGAGTCTGGTTTTCTTTTGCTCTTTTTTCTTTTCATGTTATCTTTAAGAGTCAATTGATAAGCAGTGTGTCTTGAAGATTTACCTTTGCTTTTTCCTTCTTAATCATTTCAGAGTTTGACTTTTATTTAGATCATTAATATGCTTTGATTGATTTTTACATAGAGTACGAGGTAGGGATTCAACTTCATTCTTCCACATGTACAGTCCAGCTATTCCAGAACGATTTGTTGAAGTGACTAATCATTGCCCGTTCGATGAACTTGGGAATTGTGTCAATAATAACCTGGTAATAGATGCCTGGGTTATTTGGATTCCATTAGTTGATGTCTGTGCTTATGTCATTAGCAAGGGACCGTTGCCGCACAGTGGCTAAGTGCCTGGCTGCTAAATAAGCATCAGCGGATTGAACTCAATAGCCAGCCTGCCGGAGAAGAGGTGGCAATTTACTTTTGCAGAGATTAGAGTCTTGGAAAATTGCCATGGAGAAGCTCCACTCTGGCTTCTCGGGTCACCAAGAGTTAAAATGACCTCATCTGCATACAACACCATATCAGGTGCACTGTGTTTTGGATACACTAATTCTGTAGTACATTTTGAAATGGTCAAGCCTGAGTACTCCTACCTGGTACTTCTCAAGAATGTATTGATTATTCAGGGTCTGTAGGTCTTGGTCTCTGACTACATGTAGCACTCTCCTCAACAACAACGAAGGGGGCATGCAATGAGTAACAAATCGGAAGAACTTGTTGTTAAGTTATAAGAATGAAAGCTGTAAGTGTGCAGGTGGTCTTTCACAGATACAGGTGTACTGGCCCATTTAATAGTTTGCTGACTGGCTCTTTTAAGCCAAAGTGATCCTGTGTGGCTCACTTGTTTTCCACAATTGAATATAAAATGAAAATACCTAAATATACTTCAATATACTTTATTGTGTTAGTCTGGGTAGAGTAGAGAAACAAAATCATAGACATGCATATGGATATAAGGAAAAGGTTTAGATACAAGAGGAATGCAACATTGAGAAAGCATCCCAACCCAGTCCAGCCCAAAGCCAAAAGTCCGACATTAGGCCATATGCCTGATACCAGTCTAGAATGTCTCCTTCGGACTGACGAAGCCACAGGCCAATGGGTGCGGAATCCTGGTCCCGGCAGGGGTCTTCCCATGACTTCTCACTTCCAGGGCTCAGGGTCTATCAATAGTATCCAGTAGTGGTAGAAGCAACTCGGTGTTAGCAGGGATTTCCATGTGGCTTCTCCAGCTTCAGAGGTCCGGTTCCGTCACGGTAAGACCGTATGGCTTCTCCTCCAGCATCTCCAGCTCTCAGATGCTGCCGTCTTGTCTTGTCCATAATTCATCGTCTCGGAGACTAACTCCCAACCACTGCAGATATAGCTTCTCATCTCCATGAGGGAAATATCGCAAGATTTCCCAGAAGTCTCAGGAGAAAGCCATGCCCACATGGAGGCCTCATTGGTTACTCAATGGCTATCTCTGGATGAACAGGCTAGACTCCACCCCTACATCTCCAACTTGAAATTAACATAAGCACATGACCGCCACATTTATGTAGCCATCATACCTTGAAATGAAACTTGTTACAAATATGTAATATCGCTTAGGGGTATGACATATCGTACAGTATTTACTTTCATGTAATGATGCACATGCTTTGCAAACATGGCATTTCACTGCACTTCCTTTGAAAGTCCCTACTCAGCATGCCCTCCCTCACTACCATCAAATTGACAGTTTCGAAACCATCAGGATGGGATTTGTTTTTCAATGATTTCATTGGGGGCTCTTACAGCTCTTATAACATCCCATACATCGTTTACATCAAGCATTTTTGTACACATGTTGCAATCTTCATTTCCAAAATATTTTCTACTTGAGCCCTCTTTCCCCCTCCTTAAAAAAATAAATCATTTTTATTGGGGGCTCATACAACTCCCAGCATGAGCAATACATGCATCAATTGTATGCCTCACACATTTGCACACTACAAATTGGTATTACTTTTTCAAATTGTGCACTCTCCGTTGTGTCCCTTCACCCATTTCCCTGTTGTCCATACCCCAGGGATGATGTTACATGCCAATCCATGTAAACGGTTCCCCCTTTCTACTCCATCTTCTCTCCAACATCCCGGTATCACCACTCCCACCACTGGTCCTGAAGGGATCACCTACAGGATCGGATTTCTTTCCAATTCAGCAACACTAGAGGACACTAGAAGAGAAGGTTCCCTTGGGGGTTTCTGAGACTCGGAATCTTTAATGAAGTAAGCATTCTCATCTTTCTCCAGCAATACAACTGATGTGTTTGAACTCTCACTCTAGGGCTAACACCTCAGTGCACAGCCCACTAGGCCACCAACTCTTCTCCCCTGTTCAGTTGCCACTCCCACCTGACTAGCTATTATTTTTTTTCTCCTAAAATATGGTTTTAATTTTCCTGAAGGCCTCACAGGTGGATCTGTATCAGGAGTTCTGGAGCTAAAGGAAGAGCAGATAGACTTTGTGCTGCCTTCAGTTGAGTAATCACTTACCTATTTTCTAACTATTCCTAGTAGGAAATGCCTGTATGTATGTATGCATATACAACAATGTCACAGTAGATTCTAACTTTGTTAATGCACAATTGATTTCAAGGGCTTCTTTTAATACAATTTTATATTTTTGTTTGATGGCAATATTTCATGTCTCTTATAATCCAATATGCACACACTTTTTATATTATATATGGATTCCATGAATAGTTGAGGGAACACTGGGCTTTTCCATATAACAAGAATAATAGTCTCTTTCCAACTAAAATAGCCACTACTCTACTTCTATGGTTCTTTTGATTTTTCTTTCAGTAATTTTTGCAAGCTATGGTTTTCCCAGAGCTCCAAAGACTGGTGTTTTGTTTTTCAATAATATTTTAGTGGTAGACATACTGTTGTAGTAATTATCCTGGAAACGGGATGCCAAGAACCAAGAAAAGGCTGTCAGATAGATCACACAGCATTTTCTAACTTTTTGCCTTCATGTGAAGAAATCTCAAAGTTGAAAATGCAGCCCATCTCACTTCCACAAAGCATCCTCAGTAAAATCGCATGACATATTATTTTTGCTGGATTATGCATTCTGAAGCTGATACCTCTGCTCTGTGGTATCATTGCTTAAGTGAGTGATCATTGTTATTTCCTACTTTGGTTCCAATCTCTGGACTGGAGGGTGCTTAATGAATGGTGGTCCAGAAATACCACCTACTTATTATCTTAATGCCCTCCCTGCTTTGCTCTGACAGGTAGGCATGGCTCTGCTGCTGTGGATCCATACAGCTGGAAGATCCCGTGGTTTGTGTAAAATAGTGTCCAGACACTCATGAGTTCAATCTGTGCAACCAACAATGCACATGTTGTGGTTCACAGCTGGCCTGGATTCATAAATTTCTTCCCCACCCCATAGGATTTTCAATTCTCTACCATTAGCTACATGACTGGCACTGCCAATACAGAATGGTTACACCTTGGTCTGCTAAACACAAGGTCAGCGGTTGGAAACCAACATCCATCTTCATAGTGGAAGGATGAGACTGTCTACTTCTGTGAAGATTTTCAAGCTCACAGACTCACAGGGACAGTTCCACCCTTCCCTGTAGAGTCTGTATGAATCAGCATTGACAGCAGTGGAAATGATGCCTCCTGGGGATAACTGACAATGTGCTCTAAAATCAAATGACAACAATCTCTCTAAAGTGAACTACAGATACATACAAACCATAGAGGCAAGTATATACTTGCCTTATTCCAGCCCCAGTCTAAGAAGACTTAGTGCATGTGACACGGTCCTACTCAATCCTCAATCTCATAAAGAGACCACTAAAGTTGTGAGTGATATAGCAAAGAATAGTGCAGAAGGTAGATGATCCCCAGCTGTCTGAAAGAACAGTATCTGAGAGATTAAAAGGCTTGATTTCCAAAAACATCCATCTATGTGAGGTGTCAATTAAGCCCATATGGAAGAAGCACAGCAACCTATGTGATCCAGTGATTTCAACAAATATAAGTCAAATATAAAGAATGACATCAGAGCTTCTAATGTGAAGACCCAGTTTGAAGAAGGCTACACATAACCTTGGGAACTCAAAATCCTTTTGCAGGGTCCACACATACATTTGGCCTCTGGCGAATCATTTCAGATCATATCTGAGGAATGGGAATTGCCCTGTTATCATGCAGAGAGAGTTATAAAATTAATTATGGTAGAAATAGGTAATAGACATAATATTTGGTCACTTTGCCTCCAGTTTTATGCATTTTAAAGCTCTTTCAAATTTTTTTTAAATGAAGGAGTTAGGACCCTGGTGAATCCCTTCTGACCATGGACCAGGTATTTAAATTGCCTTCCTAAATGGCAGAATGCATCACAAAGTGGATTGTTGTAGAGGCAGTAGATTAACACTGAGCACTTTATCATTTTATTTTAAAATCATTTTATTGGGAGCTCATACATCGCTTTTTCACAACACATAAATAAACATACTGTGCCAAGGACCTTTACATGTCCACTGCTATTATCGTTCTACAATTATCCGCCTTTTCTCTTGAGTCCCTAGTATCGGCTTTTCCATCCCTTCCCCTCTTCCCCCTGCTTTCTCCTCCCCACCAACCCTCAATACTTTATGCATTATTATTGTTCTGTCATATCTTACACTGCCCGACCTCCCCCAACCTACTCCTTTGATGCCCGTCCTTCAAATAGGAGCTTTTGTGCATATCCTTGCAGTTGGTTCTATCTCTCTATCCCACCCTCTCTCTACCCTTCCAGCAGCTCCAATCTAACCACTGGCCCAAAGGGGCTCGTCCATTTTAGTTTCCCCATATCTCCAGCTCCCCTCTCTACTAGTGTACTTTCTGCAGTCCATCTGGATTTGTAAGGTAGAGTTGGGACTATGATGGTTGGCAGGGAGGAAGGTTTCAGGGACTAGAGGAAACTTGTATGTATCATCACTGCCCGGCTGCACCTTGACTGGTCTGTCTTCTCCCCGTGACTCCCCTGTAAAGGGGTAATCAATTACTCACCAGTGGGCCTTAGGTCTCCACCCTACTCTCTGCCTCATGTGTAACGATGTGATTCTTGTTCTTTGATGCTCGGTACCTGCTCCCTTCGGCCCCTCTTGATTACACATGCTGGTGTGCTTCTTCCATGTGGGCTTTGACTGTTTATGTGCTGAATGGCGACTCTATTATCTCCAAGTCTTTGAGACTGCAGACATTCAATCATTTGGTAGCTGGGTACCATCGTTTCTTCTACTCTGTTTGCCTTTGTATCCATTTGTCTTCAGCGATATTGGTAGTCAATTGGTCCATTGACTTTGATTTTTGTTCTTTGATTGCCTGATTGTTTCAGCACCTCATGATCACACAGGCAAGTAAGCTTCTTTTATGGTGAGTTCTGTTGCTTGTGAGCTAGATGGCTGCTGTTTATGCTCAAGCCTTAAGACCCCAGATGTTCTACCTTTTGATAGCTGGGCACCATCAGCTTTCTTCACCACTCTTGCTTATGCTCCCCCATGCTCTCAGTGGGCACCTTGGGGATGTGGAGGACCTTATCATTTGATCTCCCTTAGGACCCTTTTACATTTGTCCAAATTTCTAGTACTTTCTGTCTTCTTTGCAAATTAGATTTTTATCAGTTTCACTTTTGAATTCCTCTTAGTTTTTCTTGTTTTTTTTTTTAAGTTTTTCTGTATATGAAATCCAGGGTAAGTCAGTCTATATAGACAGTAACTGGATTAATGACTACTGTGGTTATGGCAGGTGAGGTGGGGCGTCGGGCTATGGGGAGTTAATAATGATGAGTGCAAGAAGGAAGAAAATGCTCTAAAATGATTGTGGTGATGATTGCACAACTCTCCTTGATGTGACTGAACTATGGAATTATGTGGCTTTTGAATTATATATCAATAAAACTGTTGGAGGAAAAACAGGTAAGAATTTGCTTATTCAATCCCTCTCAACAGGATTTGAAAAACTTGGGACCAAGAGCTAATCAAAGACAATGTTAATGGGAGATTTTTATGCTCCAGGGAGATGATTGGTAAGAGTCTCATTGAATTAAGAAGGTTTTGACAGTGAGGTAAAGGCAGATTAAAAAACAAAATCAAAAGAACTAAGATCCAGGAATGGGCTTGGCATCTGCACTAAATTTTAGCTCCATCTGAAGAACAATTTGTTCTTACGTCATGGTCCTGCCCTCAGGAAGGGAACCCAGAAGAGAGGGGTGCTATAGGTAAATGTGATGAAGAAATTAGTGGTGCCCTGCTATCAGACAAAATGGCATGGGGGGGTGTCTTAAACGCTGTTCTCCAAACAAGCAGTTATCTAAGTGAGATGTCAATTAAGTCCACATGGGAGAAGTTCAATAGCATCAGTCACCAATAATGGTAAATCATATAATCTGACATTGGAGGAGAGATTAGGATCAGAGCCTAAATTGTGACAATCCAATTTCCACACATCTAGGGACGACAGTGGGAACCTAAGATACATTTGTGGGAACTGAATAGGAAATAAACCTTCAGTGATCCACCTCTAACATCATAGAGGACTGGGGGAAAAGTGGTTACTAATCGGCGTATATTGGAGAGCGGAGTGTAGAAGACCAAAGGGCTAAACCTGAATTGAACCATGAAATCTTTGCCAGTTGATCCCTCCTTGGAGGCACGCTGAACTTGAGACGGGGTCCATGTTTTCTGTTTTATATTTGTGTATATTAGGGCTTATCTCAGGAGTGTTATGTCATTGGGGCAGGGTTACCCTCTTGAAGTTGTGTTGCACGTTTTTTTCCCCTGTTTTATTCTCTATGAAAGCAGGATGAATGAACTGATAGAGACAGCAAGTAGAATAAGGGACTCAGGGGGAGGGAGGAGCAGGGGTGGTGGGAAAGGGCAGGGGCTGGTAAAGGGCGATGATGTCAAAGAGTCCAAGAAGAAAAAGAATGCTTGGAAACTGACTGTGGTAGCCATTGTACAATAATGCTGTATGTGACTGAACTATGCAATGATCTTAACTCTCAATTAATAATACATTTAAAAATATAATCTGCTCATTCTAGCCATGGGTTTTGAAAATATGATTGCTGCAAGCAAAGACCAGTTGATTGTTATTTTTCCCTTCTGCCTTTTCTGTTTGTCCAGCCATGTGAGTAATATGAGGAACTTCTTTATCTCCTTATTGGTAACGTGTGCTTGAGTTTTAGTAGCACTTTTGTGACATTTTTCCATTTGGTACTGGTACCCGTTGGAATGAGAAACAATTAGAAATTGAGAAACAGTCAAACAAAGTACTATATAAAAATTTGTCAATACTTCACTTCAACTTGAAGAGCCACAGAGTACAATGATTATGCCTGAAATATTGATAAAATCCTCCAAGTTTGGTAAAATGTCTTTTTCTATCTCTTCCTCTTCAGAATCATTTTCATTGTCCCACTGATACCATCCCACCCACTCCCTTTTCCCTCTCTTCCATGATGCTCTGGTGCCAGACTCATGACTACCTTCTAGCTGAGTCGCTCAGATGGCGGCAGCAGAAAATATTTCAGTCAAGAGTCTCTCACTGTGGTGATCCATCACTTCTTAAACTCTCGCCACCCTAAAATATGGGTAGAGGAAATCAGAAGTATTGCATACTACTCCTTTGAGTATACTGATGAAGCAGTTCAGTAAAACCGCAAGCATAATCAAGAGGGAAAGTGGAGATGGCCAGATGAAATAAAAATAAAAGAGAGATGTTGAAAAGCCTGGCCATATCTACCACATGCACTGTTCTTTTTTTAGAATCTTAGCCTATACTAAGAGAACTAAGAACCAGATACAGTATGCGCCACAAAAGTTCATTTTGCCGTTAAGCTTAAAAAGTGCATAAACTTATGTAAACACTCAAGTTATCTAGTGACTGATCAGAAATATTCAGGTATGAAAGAAGAAGTATACTCTTGACCTACCAGCAAAGTATTTTCATGAAGTGTGAGTGAATGGAATGCAAATGTATGTTTTTCCTTTTTCCACTTAAAAAAATATGTTCTGCTGTCATACAACAAATTATATCTTGTTCTATATTTCCATTTGGTTATCAACAAACTTTTGATTAACTTACTTAATAGGTAACAGTATCAAACTCTAAACTTCCAACAAAGAAGGAAAAAGTGCTTGGGGTACTGGAGGGAAAAACTGAACAACACTAAAGCAGGCCAACAGAGACGTTTTGGAAGTAGTTCAATGGAATGGTGGGGTGGGGGTGGGGCGGGCCTGGAGGAATGAGGTTTCAGAGCATCATGGGATTTCTCTCAAGTTTCAGAGAAGTTTTACAGAATTTGTTTTTAAAGACATGAGATTAAGGAATCAGAAGACCCTACATATTTCGTGATTAAGTAGCTCATCAGTATTAGTCTGAGTTGGCAAAAGCATGATGAGAAAGAAAAGTGGGCAAGGGAAAGGACAGAAGTAAGGTGAAAGAGGCAGATGGAGAAAGATTTGCTTTGACAGGATTGAGTTTGAAGCATGTTTTGAGCTGAAGATTAAAAAGCTGGGCATCAGGACAACAGGAGAAAGTTGGAGAGTTTGTACCTTCCAGGGTGATGAAGATGCATTGTGGGAAGTCATCGAGTGGCAGACAGTGAAGTTCATCTCAGACTAGGCCATCTGTTTTGTGAGAATAAGGTGCTGGCATCCTTGCTTGACTCCATACACTATGAAGTGCTGATTAAGAAGCCCATTAACCCAGAGAGCAACTACCCAGCAAGTTGTATACCTTTGCACAGTACAGAAGGTTCCTAAGTCCAGTCAACTTATCAAGACTCACTGTCAAGAAATGAGACAATGGCTCTCATTTTTCTCCAACAGTTTCTTTAGGAGTCTTCTAAAACAGAACCACGCTCATCACTCTGAATAAGCTAAGACTGCCAAATGTTGTGCAATCAATTACAGGCTGGTCATGAGCAAAGCCAACCAGTTTCTGGAGCCTCAATGGATGGGCGTCTGGAACACAGCAAGTAGGACAAAAGTTATCACCATTTAAGGAGTGCCAATGGGGGTGGAGTTGGGAGAAGGATACCAATACAAACACCCTAACCCTATGTGAACATATAATTAAATGACAGATCAGAAGGACACATTTAATTCGCTGTTCTGAAGTCTGCTTCTCGAAGTTAAAGCCTTCAGCTACATGAAGCACAAGGTTCTGCTGCTCAGGTTCTCTCTGTCTCGGGAGTGCTGGATTGTTGATTGGGGTTTGTGTTGCTGCTGTTGTAGTTGTTGTTGCTATTTTTTAAAGTATAGTTCTGCTTATTTTTCCAACAGTTTTATTGGCATATAATTCCCACATTGCACAACTCAGTGGTCCGGTCCTATCCAGAAGAGTTGTACAATCATCAGTTTCAGAAATGTTTCTTCACTCCTGTATTCATTGCCATTAGATCCCTATCCCCACTTCCCAACTCCCCTGCTGTACCCCAAAGAAACCATGAATCCAATTACTGACTGCATAGATTTACCTATCCTGGGTTTCACAGACAGGAAAACATTAAAAAAAAACAAATGAAAATAAACAGGAATAGCAGATTGAAACAGAGAGAAATCACAACTATGATCTGAGGGGATTTAACAGAGACAGTCCATGTGTAGTATCCAGAAAAAGGATTTGGGGCTTCCACCTCCATCATGATCTATAGCCTTCTGCAAATTAGTTCTTCACATTTTAAACTTTGATGCCATCCTCTCCTTTAGATTTGGGTTATATTACTTACAATCCTTAGATCACACAGGCTGGTGTGCTTCTTCCATATGAACTTAGTTGGCACCTCACTTAGATGACTGCTTGTTTGAAAACAAGCCTTTCAAGACCTCAGACACTATTCTTCCTGATAGCCAGGCACCATTTAGTATCTTCACTGCACTTTTTTGTAACACCCATATCTTCAGTGATGTCTTCATGAGGTTGAGCATCAAGCAAGACAATATCCTAAGAACTAAGGACATTATTCTTCGATTGGGACTAGAAATATGTGCAAACCACAAATCCATTCAGGGATCTATCTCTTGTATATGTCTCTGGTTCACTTCGGACACATCACTATCATTTTAATTTAGAGAATATTGTTAATCATTTCCCTGGGCTATTTGCTGGTTTTGATATTTATAGCCAGTTTTGGCTCCATCTTCTGTGGTCTGTCTGCTGAGATCTACTCCGTTTATATAAGTGTGCTCCAGTGTTCAGAAGGGTACCTTCCAAGGGACCCTGGCCTTCGTATCCCATTCAGTGATCCACCACCACCTCCTCCTCATTCTGCTCATCCTCTATTGGCCTTCCTTCATCTTCACTGTTGTCTCCTCCCTGCTCTTGTTTGTTTTGGATCTTTGTCCCTTTTCTTCTATTTCCAAACATCCTTCTTGTTCCAGAGCTTCTTTCAGTGGAGCAGTAAATCTCTGGAACTCCATTCTTTCCACGCTAGAGAGACACCATGCTACTGGCATTTCGTGTCATGCATGTGAAGTTGTTGGAACACTTGCTTCCTTGATGACCCTGGTGATGGAAGCATTGGGCACATGTCAATCCTTTGACTTTTGGGGCATGGGATCCCTGGTGCCACAGTAGTTCAGAGTTGGCATGCAATCTTTACATCACAGGGAACTCACAGGGAGAGCACTACTCTTCTTTACAGGGACATTTGAGGCAAAATTGATTTGATGGCAGTGATTGTGGTTTTGGTATCATCTCTCTGCCACAGCCACTGCTATGGTCCCCTCTTCAAGCACTGACTGTGGCTTGACGTCCCACGGCCATGTCCAAATGTATTTTCTAGTATTTCATTGCACTGATTCTAAACCTGATGCCAAAATCCCGTGACCCCATCATATAGAAGTTAATTTCTACATAAAGTTCAGTACTGCTTATTATCTTAGTATAATTGTTTATGATATGATATGCCACTCATCTCTTCCATAGAAAAGTGACCATCTATTTCAAATCATCAAAAATTAAAAATACAATTAATTTTAATGCAAGATATTTTATTCTCACTGTGATTTTACCTATAGTGTTATTTTATTTCACATTTCTTTTTTCATATTTTTTAAGTAAATGATCAAGCAGGTAGCAGATTGGTTAGACTGTATGAATAATTATGGAAAAATACAGTGTTCCATTCATAGCATAAGCTAAATCCAATCTTTCTAATACTATACAAGTAAATGCAAAGGGAAATACCTTGAAAATTATAAATTAAGAAAATTAAAAATAGATAATCTTAGACACTGGTAATAGTTCACTAAACTGGTGATCTTAATAGGTTATTATTGGAATTACATATGCTGTAAATGTATTCTATAAATTGTTAAAAACAATATATTTGAAATCTTAAAGCAGTGATTCCCAACTTGTAGATTGTGAACCTCAGGGGTCAAACCAGTCCTTCACAGGGGTCACCTAAGACCATTGTAAAACACCTATTTCTGATGGTCATAGGAACCAAGGCACTACTCCTCTATCTGTCACCAGGTGGGTCCACCCAATGCAGATATGCCCACATAAGAGCACCCAGGGTGAAGACAGCTACCCATACTACACCATGCTTTAAGCAAAATTTCATTTGTTTGTCATTAGAAATAATATTTCACAATATATAATTGCATATTGCTTTTTGATGAATCACTATGCTTTGACTATGTTCAAATCACAACAATAGAAATACATCCTGCATATCAGATATTTACATGATCATTCATCACAGTAGCAAAATTACAGCTATAAAGTAGCAATGAAAACAATTTTATGGTTGAAAGTCACCACAGC
This sequence comes from Nesogale talazaci, assembly GCA_004026705.1. NCBI lineage: Eukaryota > Metazoa > Chordata > Mammalia > Afrosoricida > Tenrecidae > Nesogale > Nesogale talazaci. The sequence goes on along the minus strand of PVJH01002746.1, from coordinate 22,773 downwards.
ATAAGGAACTGTATTAAAGGGTAATGGCATTAGGAAGGTTGAGAACCATTGGCTCAAAGATGCAGGATCTTGGATTTGGCACAGGAAATTCACTCCTTGAACTATGTGGAAATAAAATGATTGATATTCTGCTTAAGCATTTTTTAAAGATATGTATTATTCAAGCAATACCAGTTATATAAAATAGGAAAAAAGAGGTATATGAAAAGGAAAAGAGAAGTATAAGGCAAAAAATGAGACTGTTATTATTTACAGGTATTAGGATAAGCTTTCTAGATACTCCAAGATATCAGCAGGAAAACTATTTACTTAAGTGAGAAAATAGTACAAGTTTACCAAATACTGGCTCAACTAGCAAAAATCAATAGCTTTCCTGATGACCATGATATCAATGACAAATACTAGCTAGGAAATATAGCTGACAATGATTTATCAACAGAAAAACAATGCATCAAACATTTTGGGAGGATGATAGGTAAAAACTTGGAAAAGACCATGACTCACCTTCAGATAAGAAAACATAAAACAGTGGCAAGTATTGGCATTGCATAGAGAAGGAAAAAAGTAGCAGCCTCAGACTAACACATGCTTAGGAGAATTGAGATGTAAAGCATGCACACAGATTAATGGGTAATGAATACATTATTTAGTTTTCATAAGTTGAATAAAACAGATGTCCTGTGTGTTAGGAAATGTTGGAATATACCTTTTACATTAAATACGAGGAAACAATCCACATTGACTAAAGACTTAAATCTGAGAGAGGAAAACCATCAATATAATAAAAGAAAATGTAGGAAAATATTCTAGCAACCTTCAAGTGAGGAAGGATATTTCACAGAAAGTTGCAAGAATAAAACTACTCAGGACTGAAGGAAATTATGCCAAAGGAAGAAAGCCAAGCCAACAAGGGCAAGCACAACATGAGTCCGTTGAGATAAGCTTCAACATGTAAAAGAGACATAGAGGGAATGCATACATTGCTGGAGTGAAGTCCAGGTACTATGGGAAGACCTGACCCAACAACAGGGATATATATGGCAGCCATCTAAATAGAAAGAGTAAAGAAAGAGAATAGAAAAAAAAAAACAGATGGATGGGGGGGGCAGGGAGCACAGCACTAACCCACCCGAGGGGAGGGTATTGTTTATATCTCCATAGGAGAGGAAAAGAGACCAGGCTTCAAACGGTGCACCAAGATGTGAATATAATATATTGGCAAGTAGCAGGGAACCAATAGAGAAGTCTGTGGGGTGGGGCTGGGCCCAATTCCAACTATGTGGACCCCCCGCGCCCCCCACACACAAAAGAACGCACTTCAGAGGCCAGCTCTGAAGCTATAACTTGGGGAAAGTTGCATTTCTGATCAGAGCATATAGGAGGAACAAAGAGGGAAGGAGAGTGAGTGGAATACATGCTAGTCCACCAAGTCCCATGGATGATATGCCTGCTCAGAGCAGACAATACACACAGAAAATCATAGAGCAGGCCCCACTATGAGACACACCAACTCTCACTGAAGCCTAGAGCTACCTGAACAACACTGGAGACACAGTGAGAACAGTGTCCAACCTGACTCCATCCTGCTGGGGTGAAACACTAAGGGTGTGCCACAGAGTAGCAAAGGGAGCAAACAATGAAGGCTTCTAGGGATGCCAAAAACAGACTTTGGAGTCAGAATGTGGCACCCCATCAGACTCGATTGGAAAAACACTCTTAAAGGCCAGAAAGCAGACCTGGCACTATTTATAGGCGTTTCCTTTTTATGTCACTGGCTTTCTTTTGGTTATTTTTTTGGTTGCTGTTGTTTGCTTGTATGGCTTTGTCTTTCTTTGTTGTTTTGTTTGACTTTGCTTAGTTTTTGCACCTATTAATGTCTCTGCAGTCTATATGAATAAGATAGATAGGACAAACAATTTGGAGAAGAAAACAATGGGACCAGTGGTTCTGAGGTGACATGGGAGAAGAAAAGGTGGGAGAAAGGAACAAGGGAGGTCAACCAACCCAGAGTCAAGGGAACAACAAGTGAATTTAAAATTGATGGAGAAAAGAGTGCAGGATGCAAAGTAGGGCTCAATCAAGGGCAAGGCAAGCAAGGAATTACTGAAACCCAAATGAAGGCTGAATATGATATTGGGACAAAAAGAAAGCAAAAGGGAATAAAGGAAAGAACTAGGAGGCAAATCATATTTATAGAGGTCTAGATACACATATGGACATATATGCAAACATATTAAACAATAAGGAAATAGAGCTATATACTTATATTTATTTATATGTTAAGTATTAAGGTAGCAGATGAACTTTGGGCCTCAACTGAAGCATTCCCTCAATGCAAGAACTTTTTTTTCTAATAATCCAGCATTTTGTTATGCTCACTCTCCCAACACAATAGTTGAAGGCAAAATGGATGCATAAATAAATGTGGTGAAGAAAGTGGGTGGTGCCCAGCTATCCAAAGATATAGCATCTGTGGTCTTAAAGTCTTGAAGACAAACAAGCAGCTATCTAGCTGAGAAGTAACAAAACCCACATGGAAGAAGCACACCAGTCTGTGTGATCACAAGGTGTTTATGGATTCAGGTATCAGGTATTTAAGACCCAGGACAAAATCATACCAATGTGATTGGAGGAGGGGGGCAGGGTGGACTTGGAGTGGAGACTCAAAACCCATCTGTAGATATCCCTTTATTGAAGGACCACAAGGAAGAGACAAGTTAGTCAGAGGGTAGTAAAGCACTGATGAAACATACAACTTTCCTCAAGTTCTTTAATGCTTCCTCACCCTCACTATCATATCAGAAATTCTGTACAAATCTGACTAGACCAGAACATGCACACCACTACAGATAAGAGCCCACAACACAGGGAATCCAGGACAGTTAACCCCCCAATAATTAAAAAAGAGACTCCAGAAGGGGAAGGGGAAGGCAGGCAGAGAAAAGGAGAATGGACCACAAGGACTGATAGATAACCCTCACTTAGGGGGACTAACAACAGAAAAGCTGGTTAAGGGATATAGTGGATGATGCAAGATATGAAAATAATATTTTATACTTTTTTAAGGGTTTATGAGGTAAGGAGCATGGGGGGAGAGAAAAAATGAGGAGCTGACATAAAAGGCTCAAGTAGAAGGAAAATATTTTGAAAATGATAATGGCAATATATGTACGAATAGGCTTGACACAATGGATGAATGTGTATGGATTATGATAAGAGCTGTAAGAACCCCCTATAAAAGTATTTAATAAAAGAAAAAGTTCAGGAGAATATCATTCATATCACCATATCAGATTAAAAACTTAAATAGTAAATAAGTTATCTTGAAATTAATAATTGGTTACAGATTTGAGAAGGGTTTTAGTATTGGCAAGAGAAAGAGATCCAAAATACATAAAAGTACTTCTGTATACCAAGAAGACAGGAAACCGGATGAATGAATTGACATATCACAGGAAGGAAAAATGCAGTGGCTAACAAGAATATTTATTTTTAAGTTTGAATTCAATAGCAATAGCTAAAACATTACCTATAAAACTTAGAAAATAAGATAGCATTAAAGATTGTCAAATAAATTGTATAATAGGATTCCTTTTGTATCACTTTGGATTCAGTGATTAGAGTACAGTATGGTGGGTTTAATAGAGTTGGTAAAATCTATTTCCCACAGTCCTGTTCATGTATAACCTTAAAGGTCAACCGAGCACTGTTTCTGAAAATGTAATGAGAAGGAGCCTAGATTATGCCTGACTTGAGAAATAGATAACCACGTAGAAGATGATGAACAATATTTGATACTAGTCTCTAACTAGAGTCCTTAACTTGATACACAGAGTAATAGACATAGTGCTAAAATAATGCTGTTTGAAAAAATGGTACAGCCTTTTTTGCTCTCTGCATGGAACCATGGCGGTCAGCAAGAACAAGCGCTTTACAAAATGTGGTAAAAAAGGAGCTAAGAAGAAAGTGGTTGATCCATTTTCTAAGAAAGATTGGTCTGATTTGAAAGCACCAGCTATGTTCAACATAAGAAACATTGGGAAAACACTAGTCACCAGGACTAAAGGAACCTAAATTGCATCTGATGACCTCAAGGGTCAAGTTTTTGAAGTGAGCCTTGTGGATCAGCAAAATGATGAGGTTGCCTTTAGAAAATTAAGTTAGTAACTGAGGATGTTCAGGGCAAAAATTGCCTAGCCAACTTCCGTGGCATGGATCTTACTCGGGACAAGATGTGCTCCATGGTCAAAAAAAGGCAGACCGTGATGGAAGCTCATGTTGATGTCAAGACTACCTATGGGTATCTACTTCATCTGTTCTGTATTGGTTTCACTAAAAAAACACATTCATCAGATTTGGAAGACCTCTTATGCTCAGCACCAGCAGGTCCGCCAAATCTGAAAGAAATTGATGGAAATCATAACCTGAGAGGTGCAGACAAATGACTTGAAAGAAGTGGTCAATAAACTGATTGCAGACAGCATTGGGAAAGACATAGAAAAGGCTTGCCAGTCTATTTATTCCGTCCACGATGTGTTTGTCAGGAAAGTAAAGATGCTGAAAAAGCCCAGGTTTGAACTGGGAAAACTCATGGAGTTCATGGTGAAAGTGGTAGTTCTAGAAAAACTAGTAGAGATGAGACAGGTGCAAAAGTGGATTGGGCTGATGGCTATGAGCCACCAGTTCAAGAATCTGTTTAAAATTCAGACTGAATGTGGATAAATAAAAGGTTCTATTGTGGGAAAAATGGTACAAACTTTATTTTTAACATTCATATAACTACTCCATTTATAAACCATTCTATATTTCATAATTATAAGTGAATATCCTAAGACATCAATAGACATAGTAGACTATGTGCTAATAATGAATGGGCATAAAAATGAGAACTATGACTTAAATGAATAAAAATGAAATCAAAATAGAAACAACAAAAAAATGAGTTTTGTAGGCATGGACAGGTGTGAGGAATTCACTCTCCAGCCCGAGGTGCTTATAAGAACATCAATTCACCTAAATATTTAACAATAGTTACCAATTGGATAGATTGATCATTTTTGGTTATTCAGTCTTAAGATGATGTCTAATATTATAGATGAATAAAACTTTGAAACGCCATTAAAATTATAGTAAACGAAACAAACCCATTGCCACTGTCTATTAAAATTCATAGGTTTCAGAGACTGTGATTGTTTCCTGTTTAATTATTTTGGATTTAATACACAAAACATATCATTCCATACTTCATCGTGTTCAGTAGACTTGTACAATTGCTACCATAATGTTCCAAATATCCTTTCCCACACGGACTCCTTGACATTGTCTGTGCACACCACCCTGGTGCTCCCCACCCCCTAAGCTCCTAATTTTACTTGCTTTCCTCATAGGTTCATCATCACTGGGTTTGATATATCAAAAAAACCCAGAAAAACCTGTAACACAGGAGACTGTAAATCTGTATAGGAGCAGACAGCCTCATCTTACCCCCCTCAGTGCAGCTGGTGGGTGTTCAAAGGTCTGACCTTTGAGAAGCAGATTTGCAGTTGTTTGGGTGCATTCCGACCACCGATCTTTCCACTAGTAGTCTGTGGCTTAACTTTTTGCACCACTCAGAGGGTCTCTGAAAAGCACTAGCTTCCTCTTAAATATTGACTGGTTGCAACTCAACTTCGGATTTCTGGGGGTTTGCCTGCTGTCAAATTTGCAGGGCCATGACACCTTCTTCAGAATTTAGCTTTTGTCTTTTCAATTGCTCGGGGCCGTGGCTGCCAACCCGGAGGTGATTTTGTAGGTGTTCATATTTCCTAGAAAGTACACAAGAAGGCACTTTTTAAAAAATACTAGATTACCTGGATCTAAACAATGGCGGGAAATTTAAACTTAAGAAATGGAGCTCCCATATAGCTCAATGTGGAGTGAATAGGCAGGTGGACTGAGGGTCACTAACATGTTATGCCCTATACATCCAGTTGTTAAGAATGAGACCACTGTTTCAATGTGTCTGTTGCACTATTCATATTTTATTACCCTTCAGACTGTATTGCAGTTGAAAGTCAGAAAAAAACAACCTAAAATTTAGAACCTGATTGGTGAAGTTTCTGCCCCCTCTCACATTCTCTAACTTACAGAGATACTTGTCACTTAAAGAACATCTTCTCTTACAACCACACCTCTGAATTTGGAAGTATTTTATTGACTGACACACCAATGGATTTTCATGTAATTCCTTGAGTTGTAATAGTCTGTGGTCCTTAAAAGATCAAGGTTAAAATATTAGCCAATAGGCCGTTCTTTTGAAAAGCCATGTTGGAAAGGATCCCATTGAATGTCTATATATAGTACTTACATTATTTAAATTTAATAGGACAAATATATGTACCTCATTTTCTTGTTTCTAAGATATCACTTTCTAAAGAAATTGTACAAGACTACAGTGTTTATAGGGCCCTTGTGCTGTAATTGGAAATTCTAGACTCTCTGTATGCCATTGGTTCTAGTGAATTGCTGTAGAAGCACAATTTTTTAATAAGAAGATGACCTTGGCAAAACTTTTTCCATCTTCATCCTGCCCTTTGTTGGTTAATAAGCTATTAATGATAATGCGCACTGGACTAGGTGCTGTGGGGAGCCATAAGAAGGAAAGTCTCAGTGCCCAATCAGAAGGGCAGTGGTCACTGGTTAAACACTGTGCGAGACAAGCAGGGTTCCCCTTATTTCATCCAAAGGACACAGAGTTAGTCTGAGAGCATGGGTCTCAGGAACTCCTCTGAAAGGGAGATTTTCCATTCCCTTTTGTTTCCTTCCTTTATAACTCAGCATCTCAGCTTCCTGACACCACCCCCCCCCAGACTCTCATATAAAAGTATCATGCTGCATGTGCTAAGACAGTATCTACATGTCCACAAGAAATGCCAGTGAATACAATCGATCAAGTTTAACAAGTGGAGAAATGAAAGAATTCTACCCAGTTCTTCAGTCTGAAATTGCTAAGACTTGCCATTAAGGTGTGGGGGTGATGATTGGTGATGGAGATGTACTGGGGGAACTAAGTGTTAGGCTCAGTAGTTGGGCCCTACAGCCTTGACAACATGGGTGCAACCATGGACCGGGAGGGGCTGGAAACTCAAGAGGAGGACAGGGCATGAGGGTCACCATGGCTGAAGTCAGATTGATTTTGGCTGAAAGCATACATTAGCAGAAAGTAATGCTTACTTATATTGTATTGGCAATGCAGAGACATTCAACTGTGAGGTTCCTAAGGCACTATGAATCCCCTTGCAAAGAATGGGAGTTTCAGGATACATCTGTGTATTCATGGCAAACCTGGACAGAGACCAAAGGAAAGTTGTTTGAGCAGAGGAAATGGATACTGGTTAGAAATTGAGGTTGTATCCTTTCATAATACTTACTCAATCTGTATGAGGGAAAAAATCAGAGAATCTGGACTCTATGAGACATAACTCCTCATGAGGATTGGAGAAAGGCTTATTAACATCCTGTGATATGCAAACAACACAACCTTTCTTACTGAAAGGGAGAAAACCCTGAGGAATCTCAGACTACAGACTACATCCTTCATTATGGATTATAACACAGTGTAATGAACATCAAATATTCACAACTGGAACAATAGATAGCATCTAATACATGGAGAAATATTAAGGTTATCAAGAATTTTATTTTACTTGGCTCCACAAACAATACTCATGGAAGAAGCAGTCGAGACATCAAATGATGTATGTCTTGGGCAAATATTCTGCCAAACACCTTTTGACACTGTTGAAGAGTAAGGATGTCACTTTCAGGATTGTGGTGCACCTGATGACTGACCCTATTGTTAGTCACCTTGCAAGCATGTGAGAGCTGCACAAGGAAGAAGGGAATCCTGCAAGGAATCAGTGCATCTGATATTAGTCTGACGGCCCACAGACTAGCGGTTCTCAATGCCATGACTCATTCATACAGTTTCTCATGTTGCGGGGAATCCGGACAACCATAAAATTATCTTTGTTGCTACTTAATAACTGTCATTTTGCTACTGTTATGAATTAGGTGACCCCAGTGAAATGGTCATTTGACCCCCAAAGGGGGGGGGTCATGACCCACAGATTGAGAAGAGATGCCATAGCCTGTCAGAAGAACAAACCTTGCTTGGCAAAAGAAGAGCTGTACTGTTTCTTAGCGTCAAAGGAAGGTAAGGTGTCACCACCAGTACGTTGAGCATGTGATGAGGAGAGACCCAATCCTGGGTAGGGCAACAAGATTGGCAAAAGAAAGGGATAACAGGCTCAGACAATTGTGTGAAAAACACAGGGTTATCTATGTTTTTTGTTCTGCTTTATATACGTTGCTATGAGTCAAAACTGATAATGACTTGAAGGTATCTAATGGAATATATATGAGAGCCTTCAAAACATTTGTGGAGAGATTCCATTATTCCTTAATCCACTTCTCCATAACCTTTTTCAACTTTGTAGCATATTTCTTTTTTTGCATATTTCTTTTTATACAGTGTTCTCCAATTCAGGAAGAGATGATGGAAAAGCACAAACACAAGAGTAGGTTAAAGATGAAAAAGCTTCTAAAAAACTGTACAAAGTTGTCTCTAATTCTTATTAATATGTGTATCATATTATTCCATAGTTCAATAACATCAAGCAGAACTGTACAATTGCTATCACCATCAGTTTTCTAACATTTTTTTTCTACATGGGTCCTTTGATATAGTTTCCCCCTTCACCTTCCCTCCATCTCCTCCTCCTGAAATCCTTATTCTACTGGATGTCTCTGTAGCTCATTAATCCTGGGTTTCATATATCAAAAAATGGAAAAACCTAACAGCTTCAATTGATCCCAAAGATTAGCTCAAAAGTATATTTTTTGTGTGACTTGCTTTTTATTCTTTGACTTACGAAGAGTGGTTATAGCTGTACATTCTGGATGGATTCCCAAGAGGGAAGAGAACAAAGGATATCATTGCTGACCTTAGATATATCTTGACTGAAAAAGCAAAGAATCCCTAAATACCATAAAAAACTATAGCTATCCTTGAGAAGAATGAAAACACTCCACTGTGCTGATGAGGAACCTGCCATGGATCAAGAGCAGTTATTTAAACAGAATAAGAATACTACATGGTCCAAATCATGAAAGGTATGTCAGGATTGTATCCTCTCACCATAAGTATTCTATCTGTATGGTTAGAAAGTCATCAGGGAAGCCAGGCTCTATGAAGAAGCATGTGGCATCAGAATTTGTAGAAGGCTTACTACAGATGACACAATGTTGCTTGTTGAAAGAGAGGAAGATGTGAGACACTTGCTGATGAAGATCAAGGATTGCAGCCTTCAATATGGATCACAACTCAATGTCATGAAAACCCAAATCCTCACAACTGGTTGAATAGGTGGCATTGTGATACATAGAGAAAAGATTGACTCCATCAATGATTTGGTCTTGTTTAGATCCATAGGCAATACTCATGGATGCTGCAGTCAAGAGATCAGATAATAATCGCATTAAGTAAATTTGCTGCACAAGACCTCTTTAAAGTCTTGAAAAGAGAGGATGGTCCTTTGAAGACTAAGTTTCAACTAACCCATGGTATTTTAAATTGCCTTATATGCCTGTGAGATTTAGATATTGAATATGGAAGACCGAAGACAAACTGATGCAGTCGAACTATGGTGTTGAAGAATATTGAAAGTACCACAGACTGCCAAAGGACAAACAAAACCTGTTTCAGAAGTACAACTTGAATGCTTCTTAAAGTGAAGGATGGTGTAACTTTGTCCCATGTACTTTGGGCAGATTATCAGGAGAAACCAGGCCCAGGAGAAGAAGACCTTTAAGGACATAGGCAGATGCCATGGTTGCAACCACGGGCTCAAACATAAGGACAATTGGGTGGATGAATCAGGACAAGGTGGTTGTTTCATTGCACATTGTGCAGATAGGAGTTGGAAGCCACTCAATGGTACCTAACAACAGCTATGACCACAAACTCCCACTTACCGACCATCTTGTGACCCAACAGATGACATGTGCATCATAGTGAAAGCCTCTACCACCAATGATTTTGCACATGAACTTGGTGTGATTATTAGGTTCTGTGTCCATTTGGCTAGGACAGGATTCGAAGTAGCTTGACCGTTGATACCTAGTGAGTTAGTCCGGGTAGACTAGAGGAACAAATTCAAGGACACACAAATGGATATAAGGAATGGCTTTATATTCAAGAGGAACAGGACATTGAGAAAACATCCCAGCCCAGTCCAGCTCAAAGTCACAAGTCTGATATTAACCCATATACCCGAAATCAGTCCATAAAGTCTCTTTCTGACTCATGAAGTCACAAGTCAGTGGGTACAGTGTCCTGGCACTGACAGGGGTCTCCCCAAGGTTCCTTGTTTCCAGGGCTCAGGGTCCATCAACAGCATCCCATGGTGGCAGAAGCAACTCATCGCTGACAGAGGCCTCCATGTGGCTAACCCAGCCTCAGAGGTCCAGCTCCATCAGGACAAAGCCGTGTGGTCTCTGTACCGGCTACTCCAGCCTCCCAGCCGCTGCCATTCTGTGTTGCCTGTGGTTAATGATCTCTGAAACTAACTTCCAACAACTGGGGAAGATAGCTTCACATCTTCACGAGGGAAATATCGTGAGATTTCCCAGGAGTCTCAGGTGAAAGCCATGCCCACAAAGAGGCCTCATCGACTACTCAATGGCTATCTCCAGATTAACAGGCCAGACTCCACCCCTACATTTCAATCATAAAATTAACATAAGCACATGACTTCCACACCTAGCAACCCAACTGATGCAATCTAACATGATGCAATCAACTCCAGGATGGACTCAGTGAGTCACAAGAAGCAGTTGCAAGAAGAATAAGATTGTGAGCAATATCTTTACTCAGGTCCTATCCCTGGTGTGAGTGAAAAGGGATTTCTTCACAGTGGTGTGACTTACTTTCTTTATAAATAGACACTATGGAAAGCTTGCTTGGCTTAATCTGAGTCTGGATCTTGTATCTGGCTCCTGGCCCGCCAGTTCTTTGAACTTGAACCAACAGCCTGCTGAGCTCATAAGCCATCATTGGGCTGCCATCCAACCTGCGATGTGACCTGCAAACCTTGGACTCATTTTCCCCCAGGAATACACCTACCTCACTGACTGACCTTGGATCTGTCTGCCTCTGGGGTCACTAGCCTGGGGGTGGGGTGGAGAGAGTCAGTAAGAACTCCTCTGCTTTGCAACTGTGTGCTCCATTTTCTTTATGTAAATTAACATCATGGTGTGGCTTTTTTTTTTTTTTAGAATTCAGCCTAAGTGTCCTGCCAAGTTCACCTCCTTGTCTGCAGAGTCACCCCTGTCAGTCAGGCATGTAACCAAATCAGTCCTCTCAGCTGACTTCTGTCTGAGGAGGAAGTGGGAGGAGGAAGGAGTTTGGCCCCAGCTCTTAGCCATAAGAGTTGGCAGGAATAGACAAGGTCATGGTCTTGAAGGAGGTCTGAGACAGGGTAATTATCTGCCCAGGACCTGCCAGGCCCTATGGCAGCTGACTTCAACCTCTGTCATTTTTATCTTTCCTTGAAGTTCCCTCTTGGTTGGGCATGCTTCCTGAGTAGGGTTGGGGTCAGTGCATGAGTGGTCAGTGGCTGCTGTGGTTACAGTCAGGTGCAGAAGGTGAACCTGGTCGTTATCATCTCATATTAAGCTCTGCATTATTGATTCTGATGAGAATTGGCATGGGAGGGTAGTAGGGGCAGGGCTACATAGGGGGAGCCAAGGAACATTCACTAAAGTGGCTGACAGGGGACCATCAGGCAGCTCACACCTCTCTTTGGTCCCCACACCTTTCTCCCAGCAGAAATGGAGTCTCTGGTCCTCAACAAAGCCATCAAGGACATGTTGCAGTCATTGAAGGGATTAGCCAGGGCGAACTATCCTGAAAATAGGGTAAGGGCAAGAGGGTGGAGGATGGGGATGTGGAGGGCCTGCTCCTTGGGCCACCTTGAGTTTGGGAAACGGGATTTCCTGAATGTGCTGTGCATGAAGGGAGGTAGCTCTCCTGAGATGACATGGAGGAAACAGAGGCAGTGGGGGCAACATGAACAGAGACAGTGGGATGATAAGGCTTTTAACCCAAAGGCCAGCACTTCAAAACCAGCTGCCGCTCTGTGAGAGTAAGACAAAGCTTTCTCCTCCCAGAAAGTGGGGCAGTTTCAGAGACCCACCTGGGCAGTGCTACCCTTTCCTCTATCGGGTGGCTGTGGGTCGACTCCATGCTTGTGGGTAAGGTGGGATGTTCACAGTGTAGGTGGGGTGGAGGGAGGATGTGGTCCTCATGTGGATTTTCACATAATTTCCTGGTTTGGGGAGTCTCACCCAGATAAGTGAGAAATGGCGGAAGTCCTTTAGCCTAAAATCAACCTCTTCAATGGGGTTGAATGTCTCCCCTCATCTAAGATGTCATTCCTGAGATTGGTCCTGAGAAAGTCACTGGTCCTTCTTCTGTGCATCCCCACCACCTTGCAAAACTGTGGCCCTATCTACTGCTAACCTGGCATGACAGCCCATTTTTTTCTGCCTCTCCTTGGGATAAAAGCAAACAACTCTTGGGAAGAGGTTGCCCAAAATCCATGTCCCATATGTTCTTAAAAATTATATTATTGTGAAATATATATATATATATATAATATGCATGTAAGACACTGCAGAAAGCATAATGTATCTGAATAACTCTAATGATCTCCCTCCTGCAGTCATCACCTGAGCTAAGAAATAGAGCATTTTCAGCATTCTCGCCCAGGCTCTTTTTCCTCCTCCCCAGAGAGAACTCTTGATTTTCATGGCAATCATTTTCTTGCTTTTATTTAAAATCATTTTGTTCTGCTTATTTTGAACATTTTAACAGGATATTTTATAGTAGTTTCACGAGCGTCTTACCTTTTGCTTAATATTTTGTGGTAAGATCCATTTGAATTCTTGTTTGCAATGCTAGATGGTTCATTTGAAATGCTGTATAATATGATGATATTATAGCATGAAAATGCCCTAATTTATTTTTTCTTCCATTTGTATTCTCTGCTGACCATTTCTTTCTCTGAGCCATAGTATAAATAAATTCAGCTTTTGTTTCCACCAGGTCTTGAAACTGCTTTATTCAAGGTCTGTAAAAGCCCATCCACATCTTCCTAAATGGACTGAAATAATTTAGTACATGTATCACCTTCTTGGATGAAGTTCCTTCTCTTAGCTTTCCACTGGTGCTTCATGCTTTCCCCTTTTCCTTCACCTTAGTGGCCCCTTGTTATTCATTCTTTTGTATCCCTGCATATTCCAAACATTGAAGTGGCTGAAAATCAGCCACTGTGCGTTTTAAAGTTCTATTTACCATCATGTTCTATCTGTTCCATGACTTTGAATATCATTTATATGATTTCCTCAAATATGTATCTCTGGGTTTGTTCTCTTATTTAAAAATCTCACATGAATATATTTACTAAAGGACACTGGTACAGAAAATCAATACCTATTCTCAAACTCTCAAATTTTACCTCCCACTTCATCTTCCTCTACTGGGGTACTGTCTAAGCTCAGAAATGTGTCACTATATCCTCATTAATGCTCAGACAATAGCAATGTAGCATTATCACAAACTTCTTTCTTTCACTTATTTGTTAGGTATTATCAGTTCAGTCTTACTTACAGGAATCCTAGGAATAAAGAAACTAGACGCTTCCTGGTCCTGTACCGTCCTCACAATTGTTACCTTTCAGTCCACTGTGGGAGTCACTGTGTCCATCCAACTCATTCTCCATCTTCCTATTTCTTGCTGACTTTACCTGGGCTTAATGTCTTTTTTGAGGGCCTAATCTCTCCTGAAGAAGCCCTCCTGGACTATCAGGTATGTGTTGGGCTGCTAAGCACAGTGTTAGTGGTTCAAATCCAACAGCTACTATGAGAGACCAAGAGGAAGTTTTCTGCTCCTGGAAGAATAAGCAGCCTTGGAAATGCACAGATGTAATTCTACATTGTCCTGTAGCTTGGATATGGCATTGAGTTTGGTTTTGTATAGTTAATCTCTCTTGATAACATGTCCAAAGTATATAAGACAAAGTCTTACCATCCTTGTTTCTAAGGAGCATTCTGACTGTGTATACAGACACACACATAGTTAGATATAGATATATCATTATATATGTGTGTGTATATATATATATCCTCCTTTGGAAGTGCATGGTATTTTCAGTATTCTTTGACAGTCAAGAATTCCATTGTATTGATTCTTCTTGGTTATTTTTTGTTCATCATCCTTATTTCTTTTTCAATGTTCAATTAGCTTTCCCATGCATACGATGCCATTGAAAATCCTATGACTAGGCACATCTTAGTCCTCAGAGTAACATCTTTTATTTTCAACTCTAAAGAAGTTTTGTGTGGCAGTTTTGGTGTAACAAAATACATTATTTGCTTTCTTGACTACTGCTTCCATTAGGGGATGCAAGCAAGATGAGACCCCCGATAATTTCACTATCTTCTCTGATTATCAGAAGGAAGGTGAAAGAAAATAGAAGAAAGAAGTTGGAGCCAAAAGCTATTTATAGAGAATATTGGCATGCATATATGTAAATATATTAATTTATTATGAAGGGGATAGAGGACAATGCATATATATGTTGCTAAGTATTAAGATAGCAGATGCACTTTGGGTTTCTATTCAAGGCTTCACTAAGCCTTGTTCTAATAAGCTGGCATTGTTTGATACTCACCCACCTGACACAATCCCTGAAGACAAAATGGGTGTATAAGCAAATGTGGGAAGAAAGTGAATGGTCTCTGGCTATCAAGAGATATAGCATCTGTGGTCTCAAAGACTTGAAATTAAGCGAGTAGCCATCTAGGAGGGAAGCAGATAAGCCCATATGGAAGAAGCATGTCGGTGTGATTATGGGGTGCTGATAGGATCAGGTATCAAAAGATCCCAAATAGACAATTATATCAATGTTAAAAAGGGATTTTGTCATGGAGGTTCAAAACCAATCTGTAGACAATTGAATAACTCCCCCCCCCAAAAAAAAAAAAAACAAAAAACAAACAACAACTACCTTGAAGGGTCATCAGGAAGGGATGATTCAACCAGGGTGCTTCCTCCCCATTACCATGACTCAGTTCTACCTTAAAAATCTGGCTATATTGAAGGACATACATTGCTACAGATGAAAACTCTGGACATATTGAATTTAGGACAGATAAAATCCTCAGAGACAGTAGTAGGAGTAGCAATATCTTGAGAGTCGAGGCATGGTGGGTGGTGGGGGAAAGGGGAACCCATCACAAAGTTGAACATATAGACCACCCCAGCGGGGTGGATAACAGAAATACAGGTGAAGGGAGATAATGAACAGGGTAAGACATGAAATAACAGTAATGCCATATAATTGATCAAGGAGTCACAAGTGTGGAAGACTGGGGAAGGAGGGGAAAAGAGAGGAGTTAATACCAAGGGCTCAAGTAGAAAGAAAATGTTTCAGAAATGTTGATGGCAACATATGTGCAAGTGTGCTCGATACAATTTCAGGAAGGATTGTTAGAAGATTTACAAGAGCTGCCCAATAAAATAATAAAAAAACTATCTCAAAAGAACTTTAATCTGATTTTTGTGTGTGATGTGTATTCTCATACATCTGCCCTGATATTTCTCTCATAGCATAACATTACCCACTAGATTCTAAATTGATATTTCTTTGCTCTCTTTCATCCTATAAAATATAAGTTCCATGATGCCCACCCAAACCAAACCAAATATTATATATATATATATATATATATATATATATATATATATATATATTCCATGTGAGAAGGATGTTTGTTTCCTTAACTATGAGAAACCTGGCAGGGATAGGTTTGAATAAATACATGTTCTGGCAGGGAGAGAGTCATGTGGATCCAAGGTCAGTGGAAACATGGCCTTGAATGCACTTGACTCTCCACCCATTGGCCAAGGATCTTTTGATATCCCTCTTCACCTTTCTGCATCTGCCTGCACTTACATGAGTCTGAAGAGGTCCCCAACTTGCATCGGACTTAAGGACTTCCATTGGAGTGGGCTGGGATGCTTTCTGGACATATACATATGTCTTGGTATAAAATTCCTTCTTAAATAATGTTCCTACCATTAATGAGTATATGACCACATACACTCTACTTTGTAAATGGTCACATGCAGCAGCTTCTGTGTTTTCGATCATTAACCTTCTAATTACTAATTTCATCCCTTTTATGAACATAGACCATCCCGTGTTTGCAAACTTGTGCATTTAAGTGTCTCCTCTTATTAAACAAATCATGTTAAGTCACTGTTTTTGTTTCGCTTTCATTCTTGGAAGAGGCAGTATTGTCTAGGGAAAACTCCAATAACACAGACTAACTAATCTGAAAGGAGGAGAGACTGACTGTACAATTTGAAGGTTGCTTGGCATCTGCCAAAGGAGATTCCGGATGACACAGTAGTTAAGCACTTGTCTGCTAACCAAATAGTGCATGATTTGATCTCACCAGCTGTGCCACCAGTGAGAGATGTAGCAGTCAGCTTCCATAAATATTTACACTGGAAACATTGTGAGCTAGTTGAGAATGAGTGGCATTTGCCCAAGTCTTCTGAGTCCAGAGGTTTGCAACTTTGACTGCTTCTAAGGAGATCCCAAGCCCCATTGACAATGAACTTGCTCACTCCTGTTGTCCTTTGGTCCATTAATTCTATTTCAGGACCTGCAGTATTTGCATCACCTGGAACCTTATTAGGAAGGCAAATTTTAACCTCACTACCGACCCGCTGAATCAGATATTCTAGAAATGGAGCTCACTGATCAGTGTTTTCATGATCTCTTGAAGTGATTTGGATGCTCACTTAAATGAACAGTACCTTAGACAGGTGGTCTCTAAGCTTACAAACCCAACCTTTGATGGGTGGTCTGTAATCTTAAGTGGCAGTAGTGAAGAGGTGAACTGCTATTGAGGCAACTCACACAGATCAAATCCTTTCTTTGTTTCTCCCTCACTGTGGGACTATAACAACAAATTTAACTTCCCCACATTGCAGATAAATGAAGATATTAATAGTAATAATCTTTTAGGTATGCCATTACATCAAAAATGTTAATTAAGCACCTCAAACAACAACTGGCATAATAAGAACCAATCACATTAGTAGATAACCATATTGGTAAATCTTATATACATTATTTATGTTAGTGGATGTCTTTGTTTCCTCCACTAGGCAATAAATCTTGGGGGGGGGGCAGGAAGTGTTGCATTTTCTATATCTATATTTCCAAAGACTATATAGCATTGTTAGTATATAATAATGATAATAATTTATTGAGTGCTTACTATATGCCAGATAATATGCTGATATCAAAAATTTCACTTACTCTTGGGACTCTATTAACTAGACGTCCTCATATTGGATAATCTCGGTGGTTGTTTCGAAGCACTCCTCACACTGAAAGAAGACTATGCATTAATATGTCCACTGACATGATTTTTGTAGTATTTCAGAAACTTCTTAAATATCATAACTGCTAATGAGTGTCTACCTCTACTTATATAACGATCAGCAAGTCACACAAACAGTAGATCTTTTGTACCCTAATTATTTGGATTGTATAGAATTTCTGTGCGCCATGTATTTATATAGCCCATTAATTTGTTATAAAGAGCAAAAAATTGTTAATGTTGAGTCAAATTGCCTGTAAATGACTTAAGGAATATGTTAATGATCTTGCTCCAAATGAATAATTATAAAGCAGGTGCACTTGAGATATGATCATTTAACTGACAGCAAACAGCTTCTAATGGCTTCAATCACCAAGATAATGGTGATATCAGAGAAGCTTGTTAAACTCGTCGTTCATACCATTCATTTATTACACAGGAGAACTTCAGCTGGGATCTCCACATAGACCCATTGTCCTGCTTATTTAAATAGCAGTTAATTTAAGTACACACATAGAAGTCAAAACTCTGTTATTTATAATACCTCTCTTCCTAATAAACTGTATTCTCTTATAATACAAACACTGGCTGAGTGACACAGCTCTTTATATTCATACAAAAGTTAGGGAAACATATCCACCTGGAACTTAGGCAGCACGAGTGATTGAAAGTTACAAGGAACAAACAGGCAGTCAAGGGCTATGGAAGTGGCTGCCACCAAATGTCTCAGGTTCCCAAACATGCTTGTGGATATTGACAAGGTAAATAAAATTGTGATCTTCAGGAATCAGTTGAGATGAACATGACTCGTTTCTAAAAATAAGTCATTCTAATCCTAATCATTAAAAATATAAATTTCAAGGTTTCAGGAAGGATGCTGATTTCTAGTTCAATTTATTTGAACCTCAAACTTCCTCTTCTCAGGAGAACTCTGGCTATAAGTGAAAGGAAATCAAACTCCAACTGGTCCAAATAGAGAATATATTGACTTCAATACCTGAAAAATCAATGTGTTTGCAGACTTGCCTGGACACAGGAACTCAAAACATTTCTTCTCCACTAACTACTCCCTATAGACAAGAGGCTCTTGCATCTCTAATGGGTGTGATGGCTGTCGTGCACTCTCATCCCCGTGCAGGCAGCTTAGTCTTTGCTCTTTGTCTGGCAGAGACTCTCTGGTCAAGAATCCAAATGGCCTCCATGGGGCTGGGTGTTGCTTTACATGCAGAGGTCCAGGGGAATAGGAGAGCGCTTCTGAATCCAAACAGAATACGCAGTCTACATGAAAGCAAGGTCTGCTTACCCAAAGAGGCAGACATGGATGCTGTGTACTACAACAATGAAATAACCTTTTCACTTGTGGGATGCCTAGCGTATATTCACTTGTTCTGTCTTCCCCCCTCCTTTTTCCTTACACACAAACTTTTTTTTAATGCTAAAGTAATACATAACAAACCACCAACCATGAAGACTCTAAACTGTGTATGCTCCTTTTATGGATACCACTCAAATCCTGCCTCTATATCCAAATTTAGGATTTATTCTGTCCTCAACAAAAGACATAGTTTCTAATGTCATGGCCAACAGTATCTAAAAACCAAGCTCCTACTTTAAAACAAACAACAGCAAATACAAACCAGCTGCCATTGAGAAAGTCCCAAGTAATAGTGACCATCTCTGTGGGGCTGTTTAATCTCCTTCCCCTGAAGGGGCTGTTGGGGTTAAATCCCTACTTTGTGGCTACTAGCCCAACGTCTAACACACCACAGCATCACCAGGGAGATTTAATCTCTGATTATTTGTCCTGCAATACATGCCTAATTGCCAGTGATGATTCAGTTCAAGGGAATCCTATTTGCCCTCAAACAATGTCATCAGAGTTTTATCTTTCACAGGTTCTGCCTATATAGTAGGCATAGGTTGGTGCTACTCACTGGTAGGAGGTTGGTGGTCTTAGTGGAAATTAGTGGAAATTCTATACATGAGAATCTAATCACTCTAAAATTTATATACTCCACATAATAAATCATCATCCTATGATAGCCTCTGCCAGGTAAATCTTGGGAATGGCTTGATTTAGTGGACACGATGGCCTCTATGACAGGAAGAAACAGCGTTGACCTCACAATGGCCCCGTGACACATACAGGGCAGCTTACTGCAAAGCAAAATGAGCTCTAGATGTAGAAGCAATCGTAGATGAAGAACAAGCAAGAACAATCTACACCAACAAACATTCCTCTTTCAGTTTACATATTGAATTTGTTTATACTAAAGATTCATATTCTTGTGCAAATTTACATTAAGCTTTCCAAGTTTTCCATTCACTAAAAAAAACTCATCTCAAGTGAATCAATTTAAGGCATGGTAGGATAAATATATTGTGGGTAGTACAATACATTTCTTAAATTTAATAACATGATGTACAAAGTGTCTGTTCACCAGTTGTCAAAGTTCAACAGCTTATTTATTAGGTTGTTACTGAGGAATTTTGACTCAGATTATTTCCAATTGTAAGCATGAGCTTAGATACTTTAAATTTAATATTATTTTACAGGTAAAATATACAACATGCATATTACTATATACATAAAACTCTATTTCCAGTATTTTCTTTGAAGAGTTAGTTAAAGTGTGATGCGAGGAGGAAGAATAGAGAGAGAGAGAACAGTCTTTTGAAGAGATCTGCTTTGAAGCATAATAAAACAGGTGTACCTTAATAGGTCTACCAGGAATGTTTTAACTGTTAGCATCTTTTAAATGCTTCTGCTGAGAAACCATGTTTTCATAACAAGGTTGGTGAGTATTAAACCTGTGATAGTTCTTTCTGGGATTACAATAATTTACAAAAACAATAAAAACCTGCTAAAAACATTGATGTATTTTTAAATGTTGTAGTCTAGGGATCCCACTGATATTGGTGGTGCAAGATTTGCCCAAGGCTACATAACCCTGCTTGTACATTGCCAGGACTGCAATCTGTTTTATGACAAAACAGATTCATTTATCTCCAAATAAATAAATTACTTTTGTGAACATTTAGAAACATTTGCATAATTAGGCTGTAAGATCTTAGCAGTCTTTTTCATAATAATTAAACTAATCTAATCTTGGACAGGGTAAACAGACTTACTAGGATGGGAGCAGCCTTCAGGCAAGGAACTTGCCGCATTCTACAGGAACTGTAAGGCTGATGATGTTTGTTAATTATGCAGAGCTTTAACTCCCCAGTAATAGCAGCGTTTGTATTGCCTGAAGCTTAGATAGCTACTCCCAGGCACATAAAATTAGACTCTGCTTTTTTGACATTCCCTTAAAATGCACACACGCGAGTGCGCGAGTATGCGGGCGCGCGCGTGCACGCACACACACAGACATAGACACAGACACACACACACACACACACACACACAAAGAAGATACTTCAAAATGATTATATGCTTTCAACCAGGAGGATATTAGCTTTTCACTGATGGATCCTAGATCTGCGTACAATTGGCCCGCTCCTCAGTCACGTGAGCTTGATGATCTTTAGATGAGGAGAGCTTAAGAGTGTACACAGATACACAGAACGGAGACGGAATAAAGGAGCAGCAACGTGAATGGCTCCCTCTAGTCCTCCTGCCCTCCTGAAGAGGAAGTTTCAAAGGAGGCACTGTCTCCTATAAGCCATTGCAGAGAATGCACATTTTATTTCTACACACCCCAATCTAGCACTGCAATAAATTGTCAATAAGAATGGACACTTCACAAAATTCCCGTGATCTTCCCCCAGTAGTCTTTTTATCACAGCGGTGGGATCAGGTGTTGACTTTTCTGGCTGCTTTTCTGGTTACAATGAGCATATTTCCCTTGCACATGCAAAACTTATAATCAGCCAAGCTGAAATTTGCCAAATTGAATGACAGAAAAATTCATGGGACACTTATAATAACTCTCATTGCCAAAAGGAGAGTCGTCCTGTACAGATGTTTCAAGAAGAATCTAAGCAGATGATCCCAACCCCATCCTAGGAACATCAGTAAGTTAAGAATGTAAAAGTGGATTACAGGTTTATTAGTGCTCTTAGTGACACAGCCATCTTTAATGCATTTTTATTATTCATAAGAAACGTGAAGTCAACTTTGATTGCAACAACACTAGCCATCAAAAAGTAGGAAAGGTACGATCTGCCCTTTCTACATTCCCTCTCCTTTTCCTTGTAATATATTCATTTATGCACAATATAGTTTATTTTCTCTTGTATTCAAATGGGCTCCTAGAAGGATTATTTATTCTGGGAACCTCACAGTGCAGTTAATTAAGACATCACAAGCCTCCCTCTCCATGGGAAGAGTTTGTGATGTCACAGGCATGGGGGGTATGAGGCTGGCAATCAGCAGCTAGAAATTAAGAAAGAAGAAAGTGCCATGTAAATTCTAATTTGGGTGGGAGAAGTGTGGCTCAGATAAAGCGCAAGGAAGACATTCATTAGCTTTCTCCAGGAAGGCTTCCTACAAGGAAGGCAGATACAATGGTTTCTGCTCATTTCTCTTGAAATTGCAATTTTGATCATATGAAAGTTCATTAAAATATTTATTGGATGCTTTGGATTAAAGCATTTTGACATGAAGCAAGGTGGAACCAAAAAAAACAATCCTTCACCTGACATGGTTAACTTTCTCCCCATCCATCTTTATAAAACTTTATCATTTCTCTGTCTCTTCTGAGATTTCCCTTTTGCTACTTTTAGAAATTGGTCACCCTTTTACAGGAAGACACGGGAAGGAGACAGACCAGTCAGGGGGCAGCCAGGCAGTGATGATGCATACAAGTTTCATCTGATTCCTGAAGCCTTCCTCCCTGTCCCCCAACCATCATGGTCCCAACTCTACCTTGCAAATCCAGATGGACTGGAGAAGTCACACTGGCATAGAGGGGAGCTGGAGATATGGGGAAACCAGGATGGATGGGCCCCTTTGAGCCAATGGTTAGAGTGGAGATACTGGAAGGGTGGAGGGAAGGAGGGGTAGACAGACAGAACCAACAGCAAGGATATATACACAAGCTCTTATTTGAAGGATGGGCATCAAAGGAGTGGGTTGGGGGAGAGGTCGGGCAGTGTACGATATGACAAAACAATAACAATGTAAAAACTATTGAGGCTTGGAGGGGACGAGAGACCAGGGGAAGAGGGGAAGGAATGGATAAGCCGATACTAGGGGCTAAAGGGAAAAAGGTGGATGATTGGAGAACAATAATAGAAGTGGACATGTGAGGGTGCTTGACGAGT